>JASPKZ010008566.1:860000-1164474 GCA_030220185.1 Diploptera punctata
GTTACAGATTTAGAAAGCCAACTACAAAGTATAACGGTTGAATGACTCAACATGCTCGCTACATCAGGAGTTTAGTACCAGGGTGATCTATCCCAGTTTCAGTATTTTTCTTGTTTTTGATATTAAATATATCATAAGTGTCGTTTCTATAACTAAAAATTCATATTTTACCAATAATATTTATAATTTTTGAATATTGTGCCGATCAATTATAACTATACAACTTATTCTATACTTAGGTCTAAAATTGAAATAGCTTTTCTGTAAAATTAAGAAAAAAAGTTTCGATTGAACCCAGTGGTTCTAACCTCACGACAAGTCATCATTCCCGTCCGAGCATTTATTTTTCCTATCATGTCATATTAAGCTTGCATTGGTCAATGTCAAAAATTTAATTATAACATCGATAAAGCTTCACTGCTATAAAGTACAAATATTCATAAGTAATGCCACGAGTGATTTCCAAATTATCGATAAATTCACGTTCACGAAGTGAGGAGTGAATTTATGTAGAGAATTTGGAAATCAAGAGTGGCATTTGTTAGGACTATTTAACGAATAAAATTAAGCTGTTTACTCACAAATCATTATTTAACTCTAGTTATTTTAAAATATTTAATGTAAACGGCGATGTTTGAAAACAAATGAGAAACGATAGGTACGCTTCATCTGCTTCTTTTGTTTATCACTGCAACCAGATCATACTATTTATTTCCATAGGAACGCGATATTGTAATAATGCTCTCTAGTGGAGAAAAAATGAAACACATCAAACTGTATATTAATTCATTTCTGATGTCGTATGATGTAAATATGACAATTATATTTTTCTGGGTTATTACCTGGGAAAAAAATACATTTAGGAAAGAGCAAACAGTGGTTTCTTTTTTTGGTGGTATAAAAAATTGCTACAAATGTTTTTATATTTAATCCTGCTGGCGCTATGTGTTGACATCTATGCACTATATATACAATCTGGTAGCCGTATTTCTCACAGGCTCAGTCACTGCAAAATAATGGTCACACCTGTTCAGAATATTAAAAAGGAGGAGCTTTCTTTAATATGATAAATTTAACACTAATGAATATTTCGTAAAACACGACTCTGATTGGTTGTAAAACTGAAATCATTGAAACGTGATTGGCCATTGACTCCCATTTGGGGCATCAGTTAAATAGTCACTTTAATTTGCTTGCTTGTGATAGGAGCTACCAGATGGCAGTGGAGACCGATTTTCCACTACACTTAATAATAATTAGAATATATTATATATAAGAAAATTAATGTTTATACTAGACTTGCTCGGTAGTGTAATCGATAGCGCACTGCGATATAAATCCAGGGGTCCGGGTTCAGGACCCGGTAGAGCATTTATTTTTCTTATCGTGTCATATTAAGCTTGCATTGCTCAATGTCAAAAATTTAATTACAACACAGTGGTGGAAGAAATATATATATATATATATTTTTTTCTACCACCACTGTGGTCTCTAGGTAGCGTGCTGCCTTGTCACGCAGCGGCCCGAGTTCGATCCCAGGTCGGGACAGTTTTATCGGGGTTTTTCCTCACCTGTAAGACAAATGTCAGGAAAACTTTAAGGCCCGAACGGTCCCCGAAATCATATGGCCAGCATCATCATGATCATCATCCTTATTATCATCATCACCGGTGTGGAAAGCAACGGGAAGCTACCACACCTACAATTCCCTAGTAAAGCTGCAAAACAATTGCTATGGATGGATGGATATATATTTCCAAAAAGTAAAATTTGAACAATTATTAATCACTTTCAAAATTTATAAATATA
Organism: Diploptera punctata; assembly: GCA_030220185.1. Classification (NCBI taxonomy): domain Eukaryota; kingdom Metazoa; phylum Arthropoda; class Insecta; order Blattodea; family Blaberidae; genus Diploptera; species Diploptera punctata. The sequence goes on from JASPKZ010008566.1 coordinate 861,810, forward strand.
CTCAACGAAATAATTTTAAGAATTAAAATGATTAATCTAACAAAATATATTAATAAAATTATTATATTCCAAATGAAAGTTTTGGTATCACCAGCACCGTAGACCTAAAAAATTACCTTTTTTGTTAAGGCTGTCAACCTTCGAGCTATGAGTTAGAGTAGAGCTGTTAGCTTTAGCTCCCATGCAAGATACAGCAACGGGCACTAACATATTATCATGCGTAGAAGCAGCCGTAGAAATTATCGATCTTTCATGGAGTTCACTTGTATCTGTAACCACAGATGGAGCACTGATTATGGTAGAGTGTAGCTTGGGAATTATATGGTGTCTCAAAGACAAGCTAATAGATCATGCACTCTGGAGAATCCATTGCATCATCCATTAAGAAAATATGTGTGCAAATAGCGTTTTGCTGAATGAAGTGTTCAGTGTTGTAGTTAAAACAATAAATAAGATCAGATCGTAAAGATTTCTTGATGGGTCCTGATTGCGAGCATGTGACATTTCCTATTTCCAGTGAAATGCATTTGCTCAACAGGGAAAATTGTTGATTCGATTCTTCGAGTTACTTGAAATTGCGACATACATGGAAATTATAGGCTCAATATAATGTGCTAATATGTTATGTATTGTAGGTGTATTATACCAATAAATCACAGTATTGTGTTATGAGTTTGAAACTATTTTAACCTTATTCGAAGCCAAACATAATTCTATCATTTCAATAATTTGTAATAGGTCTTTAAGTTAATATATTTTCAATATTCAAGAACATCGAATACTGCATGATGCCAAAGAATGGTTTAACATTTCTTAATAATGACTAGCCGCCTCTGTGTGTACTGCTCCACACTTCTCGATCAGTGATGCCCTGCTTACTAGCGAGTGCCCGTATCACTTCGTAAGTGCAGCTGAGCTAGTTACCTTTGATTTAGAATATACTGTGATGGCCTGGTTAATTTCGTAGGATGAAACAGAGGTATACTATGTCTATCTTCATGAACACGAGTATACACGGATGTACAGGTAAAGAAACTCCAATGCGCCATCTCGCTTCACCACACACCATGTACAGTACACCTTCACTTCACTCTCATGTTGTCTAAGATACTAAGCCTGTTCATTATATATATAATTTTGAGAAACTAATTGTAAAACGTAGTACCTAGTACAGGGTTTCCTTAAAGTTCCAATATATTTTCATGATCCTGGTCTGCTACAATACAATAGCCATAATGTTACGATACAGTGGGGCCTTATAAACCCTAAAGCAATATGTCCACCTTCATTATCGGAACACCGTTCCTATCGCCTTGTGGTCACATGAAACACGCATTTGAGGGGTTATGAGCAAGGGTGTCGCTCATATACTATGTTTCATCCGATTCATATCTGGCACATCTGATAGCATAAACTTGGATCTTGAAGAAACCCCAAACATTAAATAAATAAATAAATAAAGTGAATGAGGTCGAGGGAACGGGGTGCCCATAATCGACCCACCTCTCATTTGATTCACCGGTTAAGAACGGTCTCATTTAGATAGTTTAGCACAATATTTGCATAATAGGGTGGTGCCTAGTCTCGTTCAGTGTTTGCATAGTGGTGTGGTGCCCCATCTTCTCGACAAATGACAGAGGCAAGGATGCCATCCTGCCATAACTCTGGCTCCAGGAAAAACTGCAACATGTCCAGGTAGATTGTCCCGGTAATTGTCTTTTCGGCAAAGAAGAAAGGTCATACATTTTAATCTCCATAAGACCAAACCCCACATTGACTTTGGGAGAGCTTTTTGCACTCAGTGCATTTGTTAAGTTACTCGTTTTCCCAGATCCTGGTAATGCCGTTGACATGAAATGTCAGTTCGTCACTGAACAAAACATGATTAATCAGGTTCTCCTCATCTACACCATGTAACAGATCTACACCATGATACAGATACTGTATGCCTGAATTTATATATAAATATTGGATGATACACACCTTACATTCTAACACATAATGGTGATATCAGTATATAATTTGAAAACAATACATTATTAATTTTGAAGAGAAAAATATATGTCTAAATCGCGAATTGTACCCGATATCTCTGGTTCTGTACACAGCGCTTTAACGATTTAAGCTATTAGGCATCATGCTTTAAACATAGATATTTTTCTCTTATGCTAATACGATTTCCTTTCGCCAGGTAGCAGTGAACTATTGTTCCACTAATGCCATCTAGCGACCTCTTAAATGAGAACACTTTAAAATGGAAATCAACACATTACATTTCTAGCTAGTAAAGCGAATATTCCATATATAATATTACATTTATTACTTCTAATTCAATGACAAATTAAATTTAAATGAGAAGTGATAAATTTAATATTAAATATCGAATATTAGCTTTACTTGCCAGAAATTTAATGAGTATATTTAAAATGCTCTTATTTAAGAGACTCTAGATGCCGTTAGTGGAACAAAAGTTCAGTGCTACCTGGCGCACGGAAATCGTAATAGTATAAGAGAAAAATCTATATTTAAATCGCGATGCCTAATAGCTTAAATCGTTAAAGCACTGGTGTACAGAATCAGAGATATTGGGTTCAAATCCCGATTACGCATATACTTTTCTCTTGAATCATAATTTGTCATCGAATGAGAAGTGATAAATTGAGTATTAAATATCAATTAAATAAATTCTACATCATTTATGTAACAACACAACAGCAGATTGTTTGAGTAAATTAATTAATAAAAATAAGTTTAAAACATATAGATCTGGTTCAGAATGAGTGTAATTAATTCGAAAAAAGTAGCCTATTTCAAAGTGAAAATCAAGCAAGAAAATATTATATATCATACTAGCTAATACCCGGCGTGAGCTGCTACACCTAAATAAATATTAATGTGTTTTTACCACCAGTCGTGGGCTGTTATAATCCACACTTTTGTAGAGATTTTTAGATGTTCAATTCTGTGTACATAAATGTGTGTTTTTGTTATGGTTTAGGCAAAAGCCATTTTTGCGTCAAAATAGGGACTTTATTTAACATTTTTCACTGCAAAGTGTGATTTCCAGAATTTCCTGAACATTTTTCAAAAAGCCCCATCTCAATCGGATTAACGGCATGGCAGAGCACGCTTTTCCGGAAATCCACTTATCCCGATCTTCTTGGTATCAAAGAGACTCAAAGCGCGACAGGACTAGAAGACTTTTTGCTGACCAGCCGGCTGTTGGCCTCACATCCACATGTGTTAATCACAGAGATAGACGATCATCTAGCCAGTGTAGGGTGACATGTGGTCAGCATGTCGGATACTCCAGCCGTTATAGCTGGTATTCTCAACCTGGGGTCGCTACTTAGTGTAGCTACCCAATTGCCTCACAATGCTCGGTGGACACAGCACAGTGGGCCTGGTACGAAATCAAGCTGGAAAAAAGTATTTTACTTCTCGCCAATTCATCTTTCTTCGCTCTAAAATTATTGCCAGATGACTATTCTTCACTTATCTGCAAAGGAGGATAGAATTCTAAAATTTATGTAGACAATATAAACATCGGAATTTGCCGATAGTTAAGAACTCATCTTGCCCGCATCCCAGTTGTTTACCTAGCTGTAGAAATAAATATGTTTTGCATTAAAGTTCAGTGAGTTATTCTTCTTATTCTATATGGATATTTTACCACTAGGTTTGTACTTTTCATTGATACATTTAACATGTGTGTATACAACCAGATATTGTGTTAAATACACTTCGAATCATAACTTCGAAACACTAAAAAATACACAATAGTTTTACTTTAAATTGAGCTAAGAAAAAAAAACAGTTCTGAACAGTAGCACAAGTTTTAGTTACAATATAGAGTGATTTATGGACTTCAATTCTCACACAATAAAATGTGTGCAAATTATTGCGTTGTTTGTAATTAGCTTTTTATTGAAGGAGGCGTCCGGCAGCTCATGCCTATCTTCTCGCGCAGAGAATTGTTTGATTTAATATATGAAGAAAAGTAATCGATAGAGGCAATAAGTGATCCTCTATTAATAAATAAGAGTTAGGGGATATTCAGAGAACGTTTAAAAATAAAACCTATTTTTAAAAGCGATTTTCTAAAACATAGGAAGTTGTGCGAGAGAAAAAAGTTAGATTTTTACTGAAATATTCTGATTGGCTAAAAGTAAATGAAAACTTTCCCGTTATCAAGAATTTAGAACACTGATAGTCGTTGGATAATCCTGTTACATCTGCTTATGGAATTGTAAGACCCGAAATATCTTTCGAAGAGACTAGAATAAAAACAAAAAAGTATTATTTCTGTTGAAATGTCTCTCTTGGGAAAGGTAGCATAACAATTTTGTTTTGCCTAGAAGCATTATAGGGAGGATAAAATACCACAACCTCTCTTTCGGCACCTAGTCTCATGTTAATATATCGACATATTGATATTTTATTGTCAAAAAAGGCAATGCTTCGTTCGACATAGAAGATATGGGAGTTGAGCGGGATGATTTGTAATGTTTATTATTATTTTTAAGCTATTTTTGTGGTTTTTTTGAGTAATATCTTTAAAACATCGGCAGTGTCCCGTTTACTATATGACTAAAGTGATATTTCTGTTGCAAGAGCAAGTTCATCGCGAGAGAATTCCTGCTTAAGTGAACATTTATTTTATTCCAGCCTCTTCGAAAGTTATTTTGGGTCTTCCAATTCCATACGCAGATGGAACAAAATTTCCCGACCTTCATTGTTCTAAATTAATTCTTCATAACGGGAAAGATGACGTCCACTCCTAGCCAATTAAAATATTTTTTTCTCGCACACAAATTCGTACGATTGAGATAATCGCTTTTCAAAAAAATATTGATTCTTAATATCATTCAAAACATTCTGCTAACATCCCTCTGCCCTTAATTTGCTTACGAAACGATAACTTATTGCCTCTATCTAACATTTTTTTCCATATTAAATCAAACAATTATTCTCTGCGCGCAACGGTAGGCCTCAGTTGCTGGCTACCTCCTGTAATGAGAAAGGTAATTAAAAACGCAATAATTTGCACACATGTTGTTGTGTGGGAATTAAAGTTCATAAATCACTCTATACTATAACTAAAATTTGTACTACTGTTCAGAACTCTCTTGCTGGTTGCTCAATTTAAAATAAGATGATTGTGAACATTTTTTAGTGCATGGAATATATTATTCCACATTCACTTTACATAATATCTGGTTATACAAAACAATTAAATATATCAATAAAATTACTAACCTTGAGGTGAAGTATCCATATAGAATAAGAAGAATAGCTCACTGAACTTGAACACACAACGCTAATAACACAACTGGGATATAGAGCAGATGATTTCATAACCATCGGCAACTTCTGATGTTTATATTGTCTTCTTAAACATTAGAACTGTACCCTCCTTTGCAGATAAATTAAGAACCGTCATATAACAATTATATTAGAGTGAAAAAAAAGTTAAATTTATGAGGGTGAGTGAAAATAGTTTTTTTCAGCTTGATTTCATTTTTGGCCCACTGTGCACAGGTCCCATGCTGGCCGACATTCCATGAGAAACGTTTCTTCCCCATGGGGAGATCGAACCAGCGTAAGTCCCGTAGTTTTGCGCCAAGATTTCTTTGCCTTAACCATTCGGCTACGGCGCGGGACTCTTGGTATCAATAATAAATAAGACAGATTCATCAGAATCTGTATTAAGATCTTGGTATCAATCAAAGAAAACAATTGTTATTGTGTGTTATCCGTAAGAGATAAACATATGCTGTCCACGACATTTTTGTAGAACTTTTTATGATATTATATTCTGTGTATATAAATTTTGTGTATTTCTTATGGTTTAGGCAGCGTAAGCCATTTAAGAGTCCAGAGAGTTATATTTTCACATTATTCACTTCAAAGGGCGATTTTTAAGGGTGTAGGAGTTGAGTATCACAACTATCTTAAAGCCTATATTCATCCCGGCAATCTCCAGAACATTTTGGAAGAAACCCATCACAATCGGATCAACGGTATGGCCGCGCATAAAGTACGAAAAAACAAACAAACAAACAAAAATTAATTTTTAATTTTAAAATTCTAATATTTCACTGTGTTACTGTCTCTACTTTGTAGATAATTGCCTGGTGCTGTTTGATATGTATTTGGTTGACAATCTTGTAAAAGTAGTAGTAGGACTTTATTAGACAAAAAGTAAGATATTTACAATATTATTTACAAATATGGGTCGCACGGGCAGTAAGCCGTACGTGCTGTTGACAGTCCGTTACAATAAAGTAATAATTGGTACTAGTGTAAAGAAAAATAAACAACAAAAAATCAATAACATTACAATTACATAAAGAAAACACAATAATATTACAATTAAATAATAACACAAAAGTAAGATCAGAGCTTACATTGCATGTCCTAATCTGCCTTTAAATTTCTCCCAGGGAAGCGTTGTGATGTACCAAGCGCGTATCCCCAGAAAATAAAAAAAATCGGTCTTTTTTAACTGTAAGACACTAAAATCCAGCGGAAAATTTCTCAATTAGACAATAGGGATGTTATACAACTAGTGACTCGATAAATTGGTTAACCTTCAATACCTGAGGCCTGCGCCGCGTTCCATCTCACTCCACTCCGTTCTTTCGCAAGAAGGGAGTCCATCTGTTCCGCACAGTGGGTTGCCATTGCTGAATTCTTGCTTCGAACTCTCTGCCTTAGAGTTAAATACTGTTATTTTAACGCAGTTCCAATAATGGTTCATATTATAATTTTATATTGATGTTGTGAAAAGAAAAATTGTCTGAACTAGAAATCGAACCGTGGACCACAAGTTCTACAGACTAGTGTGCAGCCCTCTACACCTTGTAGACCTGGCACAAACATTAACAATTGAGGCGCTTAGAATAATAACGGCATATCCCAATCAAAGTTCATTTTGAGATAAATGCCATTATTTCGCTCAGAATGTATTCGTTTTCACTACGGACAAGTTTTAAAGGTGGAAAAGGAGAGCTTTGGCATATTGCAATTAGTATGTTACTTCATCACATGAAAGGTAGATGGCAGCTGTGCACGGTCATGCTTCTATCTCAGAATTCAATATCTGTTGGGATCTGCCGTTATTATTCTGAGCGCCTGAATTCTTTCCAAATATACAAATCTATAACTCTAGTTTCGTCCGTTGCCAGGCTATGGTAGTGACACCTACCTGGAAGCGGACGAAACGAGAATTATAGATTTGTATGTGTGTAAAGAATTATTAATGTTTGTGCCAGGTCTAGAATGGTGTAGTGGGTTGCACACTACGCCACGGTTCGATTCCTGGTTCAGACATTAATTTTTCTTTTCACAATATCATTATAATCTTACAGTTAAAAACGACAGATTTTACACGACCTTTGTACATCACAACACTTTTCTGGGAGAAATATCAATGTAGGTTTCTGCATGCATTGTTTGACAATTTCCTTGTTAGTACAACTGATGTATAATACATTTGCCAAATGTTTATCTCTAATTCTGATCCCAGGTTATTAATTTGAAAATTTATTCTACTGAAGAATATGTAATGTGATGTGTACTTAATGATTATTTCTCAGAACCAACAACGTCCACAATCATTTCTAGAAACAAAAAAGCACATTTCCTCCCACTTAATGCTAAACACTATTCTGCTGCATGCACTCATGTAAATGAAGTTTTGCTACTGTCTGCGCAAGTACGTTCTTTGAATAAGAGTACAGAATGAGCTGCCCTGTGACCCGCGTGACCTGGTGGTGAGCAGTGAGTGTGGGTCCCGGGTCCAAGACATGGAGTCCATTTGTCTCTGTTGGAGTTTTAATTTGTATTGCAATTTTTAAACGTGCTGGCGACATGCAGTAACAGGTGCGCAATTGAGCTTTCGTCATGAAATCCTAAGGGGGTTGAGGTTACTCTTTTGAATTTTGAGTCATATCGTTCTTTGTTTCGACTACAGTGCTCTTATAGCCCTAATCCCCTCAGGCGAGAGCAAGTCTTTGTAATGAGAGCTCCACAGGTATATTAAATTCGTCAAATACGTGATGAAAAAATTATCATAATTAAAAAAGCAATCTTAATCCGGTGCAGATTCTTACACAGATTTCCTATATATATTCAGACATTTTCCATTAAGTAGATATTGTTGTGACACCAATTTGTATAATAAAATTCTCCTCTTCGAATAATAAGAAATACACTCGTGAGGATTTATGGAACCAATTCCTTGGGATGAATATAATATGAAGTCTTATACGTTTTGTGTAAAAAAGTATGTTTCTGGAAAAAGTACAGAAGTTTATTCGTGCTTTAATTTATAATAATGGCTTTTCTCATATCAAGCCGATATTTATACGCTACATAGGATATATAAATCATACAAATTTTTCCATTCGTATTATACGATACGATCAAAATATTGAAATAGAAAATGAATTATAAAAATGTAGATATAATCTACATTTACTACAAGATGAGAGTATTAAAAATCTATATGCCGAACGTCTCACCAAAAATTTAAAATTTGATGAAGATTGTAACTCTGTCGTTATTTATGAATATTTGAAAAAAATATATACATGAAGCAGCAAGAGAAGCACTTGGTCTGGAAAATGATAAACACCATAAAAACCATAGGATGAATAAGGAAATACTTGATATAACAGAAAAGAAAAATGCATATAAAAAATATTTAAGTTCTAAGAAAGATGAAGATTATCAATGTTATAACATACTTAAAAGAAAGGTTAAAGCAGAAGTCAGGAAACTTAAAAAATATATGTGGAATAGGGTATTTGGAGAAATCGAGCATACAGTAGGCTATTCAAAGTCAGCCGAAGCATGGAGGACAATTACAAAATTGCGAAATGATAATATGACAAAGAGTTTTAATTTAGTACTAATGAAAACTTTTCAGGAATACTTTAAAATGCTTTTAACAGAAACTAGGAAAGTATTTATAGACTATGCTACTCTGGATAATGGAAAGGGTGACTTATTAGAACCTATAACAGAAGACGAGGTAAGAAACGTGTTGAGAACAGCAAAAAATGAATGGAAAAGCGGCAGGTCCAGGAGGAATAACCATGGAACTAATTAAATATGGTGGTTCAGGAATTATAAAAATTTTAGCTAGAATTTTCAACCAAGTAATAGAAGGAGATACTATTCCAGATGAGTGGAAGTTTTAACCAAGTGATAGAAGAAGAACCCATTCCAGATGAGTGGAAGTTATCGTATATTAGTGCAGTATACAAAAATAAAGGGAATAAAAGCAAACTATAGAGAGATTAGTGTTATGGCAGCAATTAGTAGAATGTTAAGTACAATTATTAAAATTAGATTGGAGGAACTAATACATAATAAAATATCAGAAGAAGAAACAGGTTTCACAGCAGGTAAATCGTCCCTAGCTAATATATTTCTGATTAAGCAGATTACAGAAAAGATGTTGGCTAAAGGAAAATAAGTTCATACGGCATTTACATACCTGGAAAAGGCATATGACTCTGAAAAGCCTATCAACAAGCTTTGGGTGGCAATGGAGAAGTTTGGAATACCTAAATCTCTTATACATTTTATAAAAAGAATGCATGATTGTAAAGGAAGTATTAAGGTTGGAAATAGAGTATCCTCAGAATTTGATATAACAAAAGGATTAAGACAAGGATGCGGGATGTCACCAACATTGTTCAAGATATCTTTAGAAGATGTATTATTGAAATGGAATAAGTCATGTAGGGGAATGGGAATCAACATTAAAGGCCATTTACTGCACAATTTATTATTCGCTGATGACCAGATTATAATAGGACAAGATAGAGAAGATATAGAATATATGATTAGAAAGTTGGTCGATGCATTTGAGGTAGGTGGACTGAAGATAAATTATATTAAAACAATATATGGTAATCGGAGCAAATTCAGAAGATATACAAATAAATAATATGATAATTAAACGTGTTGAAGAATTTAAATATCTTGGATCTATAATAGATAAATCTGGTACTTGTGAAAAATATATTATTAACAGAGTAAATTGTGCAAGGAAGGCGATTAGATCCCTGAATGGTCTTTTATGGAATAGAAATTTGCCCAGAAAAACAAAAATGAGATTATACAGACAATAATAGAAAGTATGCTTACATATGGGTTAGAAAGCTGGACAATAAATGAAAGGATGCACAAAATAATCTTGGCGACAGAAGTGGATGGACTACGGAGAAGTATGAGAATATCCAGGCTTCAACATATTCGAAATACATATATCAGAAAAGAAATGAATGCACAAGAAACTGTTATCGATAGGATAACAAAGAGAGCTCTACAGTGGTATGGACATGTACAACGGATGTTGGAAGACCAGTGGCCTAAACACGTGTTGGATTGGATTGTACCAGGCAGAAGGAAGAGGGGAGAAGTACAAGAGCACGGTGTGAGATAATATATGATACCTTGATGAAAAGGGGTATGGAAGATGGACAATGGTAAGATAGGAATCTCCGGAAAGCGGGAATCAAAGGCAAACTGCTGTAAAGTGGAAAGCCTGTATTAAGTATCGTACGATAAACAAGTGTTACTAGGTAGAATGTTATCAATAGAGATGGAAAAATTCCTTCGTAAACACGATACCAGCTTATGGCTGATGCGACTATTGTAGGTGATGTCCGAGGGAAGGAGATTAGAGTAGTTTTATTTACCGTCTGGTTACAGGAGCATTGCTTAACTGTGGTTTTTAGTATCCAGTGTAGTAGTATGTGAACTTATATTTCACTCCAAATGTTCTGTACAGTCAGTGCGCAACTTGTATATCCCATCAAAATATACGTTGTCTATAAATCTGTATCCTGCTCTTTATTTACATCTGACCGCTTTTCAGAGTTCAGAGTGACGTTTTCAGAATTCAGAGTGATCTCTACTGTACGGTTGAAGCTTAGAGAAAATCGCGTCTTTGGAAGGATAGGTTTCATCTTTAGTTATCAATTAAAAAGCGATCCCAATAGAGGCTCAAGAAAATTTTAGGGGGTAGTAGGAGATTAATGCTCTCATTTTTAAATCTATAGGCACAAGAAAACAATACGTTTTTTGTTAGTCGTGTATGACGGCCGCCATTTCACCCAGGATATACGTCTGGTACTAATTTCCATTAGGGGCTGTCTCGATCGCAGGTCATGGTGACGCTAGAAGGTATTCACCAGTTTAAAAATCCTGACCTCATCGGGACATCAACCCCCGATCTTCCGGCTTGTAGCGTATGGCAATTAACTATTTATCCTTTCCTAAATTAATATAAATTCTAGGGTATGTTTTATTTTTAAATTTAATTTATATTAAAAATCGTAATCACATCGAAAAGTAACGACGGATATAGTTTTTGCATTTCAGGACAAAGTGAGATATATATTTGTCAGGTGGCGTCCTAGTGTGTCACAGACCTTCAATAATTGGGACTTAACACATTGGTGACGGGCCACGGAGATCTCCGTGTTTAAATGGCCAGCGCTAGACGACCGGTCACGGAGATTTCCGTTTTTTACATTTTCTATGGCTTCCCTGCCTCTTCACTTTTGAATAAGGCATTCAATTTTGTTTCTTCTCATTGTGAAATAAATTTTAGTTGTATTTGTACCCTCTCTTCTCTTTTATGAAATTGCCAACTTTACAGAATTGTTTACAATTTTATGACAGACGGCTGGTGAAATATGGAATTTTAGTGCGGGTAGTTAGGCGATTACGGGATACGTATGTAACCTGTAAATATATTTTGCAGAGCGGAAAATTTAAAAGAAACTCTATTTTGCGTTCTGGAGCCGAATTTATATCTGTGGCATCATGTCCACCAGGATAATTATTATCATAGTGTGGCTATAGCTGAAAATTTGCTCTAAAGAAAGACGAGAGCTTCTGAAGCAATAAAGATTAACAGAGGGCTTCCAAAATCATTTGTGGAAGCAGGAAATAAACTCAAACCAGGAGAAAGTGTTTTTGTAGTAAGGGGGACCTTTTGCTACAAACATGGAAAGATAAAAGGACGTAAGAATGGTTAGCACATTGCATCAGGCAACACGAGTGTGGGAGGAGTAAAGTTGTAAAAATGCCCTATTGAATACTTCAATATAACAAGTATGTAAGGGTGTAGACAGGGCTGACCAATACCTATCATATTACTCCATCCTTAGAAAAATAGTGAAATGGTGCTAGAAAGTTGTATTGTGGCTTCGGAATTGTACACTCTTTAATGTTTTCAGGGTCTATAAATTTCAAAATCCTAACAGCAAAATGTCAAACAGGAGTTTTTTTTGCTTGAAACAGCCTCTTGTTTGGCAGTCGTGAAATTAGGAACAGATGACAGAGAAGACGAGGAAAGACAGAGAGAAAAGAAACCACTTCTAGGAGACCACCTCACGACCCACCAGGGAGGCTAAGACATTAAGAAAAATAAATTAACACCAACTGTGATTGGAAAGAGAAAAATACCCTCAAAACTTTTCCGCGATTTTAGTGAACACAAGAAAAGAAACTCGCTACGTATGCTCTTTTGCACTTTGCCTTTACATAAAGGTAAATATTTCCAACGCTATCAAACTCTCAATTTCTACTAGAAAGTCTGGTGAGAACACTAATAAAGATTTACTTATGCATTATTGTTATTGATTGTAAATATATTGATGTAAAAGCCACACTGTGCTAGCGCGGTTTAAAATTTAAAAGTCCACCCTACTGACAGAAATGTCCGGTCCAGCAGCGGTGGGTGCAACGCAGAACTGTCGGTCACCAATGTGTTAATATCGACACATCCATCGATCTGGCATTATATCGTACATTATTATATGCATCCATAGTAATTCTGCCCGAGGGCAATCATAGCATTTTCCTGCTATGCACCGTCACTAGGAATTATAGAAATGGTAGCTTCCCGTTGCTTTCCACACCGGTGAAGAATGCTGATGATAATGATAAGGGTGATGATGATGGCCGGATGATTTTCGGGGACCGTTGGGCCTTAAGCTTCCTAACATTTGTCTTAATGGTGAGGAAAAATCCTCATCCAGGAGCCTGTCCCGGCCGGGAATCGAACCCGGGCCCGCTGCGTGACAAGGGAGCACGCTACCTCGAGACCATAGCGGTGGACCATTATTATATAAGTTTTTGTATTACTTAATTAATCGTTACATATAAATAAAACTTATTATTATGAAAAGCAAAACTGTTGAAGAGAATATCTGAAAAAAAAATTAAATAATTTTGCAATTCACACTTAATTTCTGTTATCTTAGTTATTTTTAACCAACATTTTCTATTGCGTTGACTGGTGTAAATGACAAAATTATATTTTGTAACATTCAGTTTTAATATGAAGGCACTGTGATGTAATCATCCAGAAAAAGATAGTAATGAGAACAAGGAACATTTTATAGCGCCCACTGGACTACCGCCGTGCCAATCTACGGCACTCTCACCGAGATTTTCCTGTCGGCATTGCCCGCACGATCGGTACTCGCTACTCCATTCTATTTCTTATTGAAGGACATTGTTGTATAATATTCCAATTAAATAAGTCTTGCAGTAATTGTTATTTTGAGTGAATTTATGACTTTTAAGTCATATCCCTTTCGAGTTCTAATAATACGGTAACGAAAGTCTTCACTTTTGGATTTATAACAAATAGGCATTGATTGCTAAGGCATTATTTTAATTTTTAAATTTTAAATATTTGTAACAGCTTCAATCATTTTAATACTTTTTTCTACTAAAATTAAAGTATTAACAATGAAAATGAGAAAAAAATCGTGTCTCTGTATATTAATTTAGCTACATGCACTACCTAATACATTTATGACTTACGGAGCTCGTGGGTGGACCGCGGACAGCCTTTCATCATCTTTACACTCTTCCAAGTAAAAATTAGATCATTATGAGATATCTATTTCCCTACGATCCATCCGAATAAATATCCTTCCAAATATGTTTTATGAATTCTTAATCATCTCTTCCCCCGGTGTCCCCCGGTGAGGACGTACCTTTGAAGCATATCTGCTTTCAACCTAGACTTCCGATTGAGAGACTTTCCACTTTTCAGCGGTTGCCCTTTTACCTGCCGGCTGCTGGCCCTTCACATCCACATGTGTCAATCACAGAGGTAGATGATCAACAGCCAGTGTAGGGGTGACATGTGGTTAGCATGTCGAGTCCCCCAGCCGTTATAGCTGGTTCCTCAACCTGGAGCCGCTACTTATTGTAGCTACCCAATTGCCTCACGATGCTGGGTGGGCACTGGTCCCATACTGGCCGAAATACCATGAGAAAATGTCTTCCCTCATGGAGACTCGAACCAGCGCAAGTCCCGTAGCTCTGCGCCAAGGCTTCCTACCTTAACCGCTCGGCTACGGCGCGGGACTCAACCTAGACTTAATAACCTTAAAACTATATTTTGTAGGATCCATTGCTGAATCCGTTATATTGAATGAACATAGTATTTAACGGTTCCGTGCTAGATCTCTATATAATATGCTTTTGTCTTGAAGATATATCTTGCATATATATTTTGAACATTAAACAGTGTCGTTTATTGGTTCCAAGTGAAGTTTGAACTGTAATTTAGTAATTAAAGAATGAAAATGTTTGTTTGTTGCAGTTAATGTTACTTCAGCTTGACGTTGAATGTGGTTTTTGTAATCTTGATGTTGGAGGATAATTGCAGAGAGTGCAGTTATTATATTTGCGTTCAAAAGAGACGGATTATATATTGCTTGTTGTGCTTAGTAATGCTGTGTTCTCAAAGACAATAAACTGGAACCTCAAGGCATTCTGCTCCGTAGCTGATATGCATGCTGAGCACTTAATACTTCAAAAGTCATCTTTTATTTATAGCTGCCACGACGTTTTCCACTACCAATGTTTTATCACTGTCATTGTAAAATTTCACACATTTCACCATAATTTACTTGGCTTCTATGGTTTTCGAAAGTTTTTTTTTATGACGAAGCTAATAAGAAAGACGCATATACGCAGATATTTGTAAACTTTATTCTAGAGAATATTTGTATTCTTAATTTATCACGTAGATATGTCTTGTAACTTATGTGCCCTTAAGATGGATTTTTTAAATAAATAAAAAATCAAAGTACTTTCAGCATCAGACAAAATAGTACTTTTTATCTACACGCAGCTAAATTCAGCAAAGCTGCTGGATCCAAACACACTAGATACACATGACCAAATTATATAGGCCTAATGTATTAATTAAATTAATCCCGAACTAAGCACACATTTAAGAAAACAAATCAATTATTTAAATATCTTAATATGTCAGCCGGTGTGATCTCGAAGTAGCGAGCTCCTTTGTGTCGCAGGGTGCCCGGGTTCGATCCCCGGTCGGGACAAAGTTTCTCGGGTCAGGTTTATTCCGGGGTTCCTCCTCATATGTAAGACAAATGACAGGAAACTTTACGGACCAAAAATGTCACGGAAATTAATCTGGCCGTCATTATCATAATTATGATATTGACCACATTAAATTAAATTTAGGATTAAGATCTCTCCTGGCGCATCATTACCACCATCATCATCATTATCCCTCATATCATTGTGACAGCATAACCCCGATTTCCAGGCGCCCCAATCTCAGAAGTGGGATACAATACGCCATTGCCAGGAGAGAATATCAGAAATGTCGAAATGAAAAACTAATGGCATTGAATTATATATATTATAGATACGAAGTAGGCGATAATAATAAATAATAAACCAACAGAACAAGTAACACACTTTAATTATTTAGGTAATAATATATCACAGTTTCATAATCAAAAAGATGTGGAAACAAATTTAGAAAAATATAATAGATTAAATGGTATAATTAGGAGAAATTTTGGAAAACAAATGAGGAAAGAAATCCAATTGAGATTTCATAATGCCATAGCCAAACCTGCTCTACTATACGGAAGTGAATGCTGGACACTTCGAGCAAAAGATAAATCTCGCATTAATAGTTCGCAAATGAGATTCCTCCGATCACTAACTGGAGTAACTTTAAGGGATAGAATGAAAAGTGATGAGATAAGGATGCAGTGGAATAGTAGGGAAATGGTTGAACATATACAAAAATATCAGATTAAATGGTTCCAACACGTCCAGAGAATGTCAAATTCCTGTTTACCAAAGATGATTAACCACCTCAACCCTAAAGGCAAAAGAGATCTCGGAAGACCCTTCAACCGATGGAAAGATCAGTTTCTGTAGTCGCAGAACGGGCATCATCACCCAATACTGCATTCGGAAGAAGAAGAAGAAGAGGAAGACGACGAAGTAGGCTTTTGCTATTTCGATTTACATTATATCCTATGGACTCTTTCTCACGTTGATATTAATTTACCTTAAAACGGAATCCTCTGTTATATCAGTTATTTTTATTGTGTCTGAATGCATTTTCTAGTATAGATACTTGGTTCTTGTACTTTTTCCTTCTCTCGTTCACTACAGATTTGTAATTTGTATTAAATTCTGTAAGTGAACTTGTCCGAACGAGAGAACTTGCTCTTTTGGATGTAAGTACTATTTACGAGAATGTGTTCTAAATAAAATTTATTCTTAACTAGCTAACACACGGCGTGCGCTGCTACGTCTAAATAAATTAAATGTGTTTTTAGGTTTAGTTGAAGAAGTAAAAACAAAAATAATTATAAATTTATATCGTAATTATTTTTAGACTCTGCGTGCTAATTTTCTGGCCTTGCCAGGGAATTTACTTATCTCGATCTTCATGGTATTAATGAGCTGAAAGACAAAACTCGTTGTTTTAAGTTATCCGTAAAAGATAGTTATATGCTGCCGTGGACTTTTTTGTAGAATTCGTTTTAGATTTTACAATTCTGTGTATACATTCATTTGGTTATGTATTATGGTTTAGGTAGCGTATGCCATCTAAGCGTCCAGCAGTCTTACTATACATAATATTGCTTGATGAGATAGTGGTAGGGAGTGTAGTAGCACCAGTCTGACTAGTATGGCATTTGTGCTGTACTGTTTACAGGTGGTATAGGCGGGCAATGAAATAAGTAGCTAATTGTGGATTACAAGTTAATTTTGTTGCGTAAAATATTTTTCAACTTTTTAAATTAAACGCTACATACAACAAAAAGTTAAACAAATTTATAACTTCCGTACATTAGTTCTGTTTGTGCATCTATAAATATAATGCTGCATACATTATTACAAAAATAACAAGTTAATTATTTCTGCACAATTATTTTCTTCGTAAAGTTTTAAATGAAGAGGTAACACAAAAAAGTATGTGCACTGTATATAATATTTTAATGTATTTAAGAACGTCTTCATAACAGGGAGATAAATAATACCTGCGTAAAGTTGTTTCACAAGGAATTTTTCTTCGCGTATATTTCTCAAAAAAATATTAAGCTGGATTTTGCACTTTATTGAAAGTAATATTCGCGGAAACCATCGTTTCGCATAAATCCTTGTGAAATTCACGATGATTACAAGTGTCTGAAACTCCTTGTGTAGATGACTGTATTTCATCGTCAAGCTTATGTTTTATATTCCCAATGTGTGTTTTAGATTTGCAATGGCTCTTCATAAAAATTCTTCTCTCCCCCTTCAACTCTACATTACACAATTTACTAAATATTTTATATTCTTTTAGGCAAAAATTCTCACGGCCATACTCACGTGCAAGTGAATTCATCTTGTGTGTGTTTGTTTTCGGCATGTTGTAATCATTCATCTGATCGTGGTGACCGGTATTATGATTTGACTGCATACTATACTTGTAGCAGCACAGCAAAGACGCCAATGACTGTGGCACTGCGCACGGGACAGGACTAACTACCTGTGTAGTCAACTGTTTGAAAGCGAAACTGCAATAAAAAGGCAATGAAGTCCGAGCTGTAGTTATATATGATACGTTAAAATTTTCCCAGTGAAAAATCTCTAAAAATCCTTTACAATCAGTCAAGTAGTTTTTGAGTCCATAAAGAACAGACAGTCTCACACTATTCTTATAAGCTTATATAAAAATATAATTTGTAATGTAGCGAAGACCTTCCAGAAATAAACAAACGTGTTATTTAGGATTGTGTTACAGATTTGCTTCATTTTCTACCCACGTTACATAAAAAACATACAGAAAATTAAGAAATCATTAAGTTAAAAGAAAGTTAACTTCCGATGACAGTCCTGCCAAAATTGAAAGTGATTGACAAATTTACCACGAAGAGTGAAAGGAATTCGCTGCCAGGGAACCCTAGATAGGGTACAGTATGCAGCTAGTTACCGTCATAAAAAAACTTATAAATATCGATAGAAGTTTTCCACTACACATTTAATGATTTGTCTGCTGCGCTAGCTCAGCTGTTAGAATTCTGCCTTCCGAGTAGTGGATTCGAAATTGATACACTGCTGGGTTGAAAATATTAAAAGTAAATATTTCAGTCTGTAGACTGAAAAGGATGGTGCTATACAATTTCTGTCCGTCGAATTGCATAACAAATGCTGGGGGTTTGAATCTTAAACAATTCCGAGGTGTAATAAGTTGTGTAGACGCGGGGGAAACATTTCCTCTAACTTATATTAATATTATTTCGTATTATTTTGTATCTGTTTTTAGTTTACTTTTATCTTTATTGTATGAGAATATTCGATCATTACAAACGGAATATCAACAGAATATGAATTGAATTATCGCAGACGTTTATAAATTAATAAAATTAAAACTTCCCAACATATCAACTTGAGGAAAATCTATGAAATGTATGGAGAGTACAAAGTCAATCCATTTTAATTTTAATTTTATTTACAATATTTTTCCAATTCTGTATTAATTTTGTTAACATATGTTACAATACTTAATTAAAAAATCAATAAGCCTACAACCCCATGGATTCGAATATACGCTACTTGATTTTGTAGTCAGATGCTTGGCTCAAAGCCATCAGGATACACGAAGCTTATAGTCCCGAAATCCTGTACTTATAGTGATGTAATACGTCTTTCTAGCATGTTTGCAATATGCAATTAGACTTAACCTTGATAAGTGTAAGATCAACTGAGCAAATATACTCCTCTGTTAATTATATACGCGTATTTATTCCATGGCACTTTTTTTATTCCTTCATTATGGTTTGTTATAAGTAGGCCTATTTCTGTTTAAGACTGTAAAGTCAATTTCCAAGAACAGTATATTTTTCACTCAAGATTAAGGCATAAATTATTTTACTATTATTAATATTTTATTATTATTATGAAAATTAAATATTCAATAGTAGATTACATAAGATATAAGCAATTAAATTGGTATGGGCATGTACGTTCAATGGAAGAAGAAAGATTACCTAGAAAAACAATGGAGCAGTATCCACCTGGAAGAAGAAAGAAAGAAGACAAAATCGTGAATGTATAAAATAAGAACTGGAATGAGAACCAGAGGACATGGAGTGGCTGGATAGGGACGAGTGGAGAAGGAAAATTAAATTTTAGTCACAGAAAATGTGTAAACATTGAAAATATGTATATAAATACATTATTATTACAACTATTATTATTACTATTATTATTCCTATTATTACTAGTGTTATTAATAGTCTTATTATGCTTTAAACTCTGTTTGGTGGAGCAAAAATATTACAAAAAATAGAAAATTACCAATATATCAAACCATAATTCAGAGCATTTTAACATATGGTGCTGAAGTCTGGCAAATTCCTACCAGGGAAATGAAAAGAATTTTAAGTACAGAAATGGATGTTTTAAGATGATCAGCTGGAAAATCTAGAATGGATAGAATACGAAATAAAGAAATAAGGGAAATTATGGACATCATAGACATCATAGAAAAGAAAAGATTGCAGTGGTATGGTCATGTCAAACGAATGCCAGAGCAAAGATTGCCAAAAATTGTTATGGAATGGATCCCAATGGAAAGGAGTAAGAGAGGAAGACCGAAGAAAAATTGGATAGAAGGAGTACAAGCAGCTATGAATATCAGAGGAATGGAGGAAGATCAATGGATGGATAGAGAGAAATAGCGTTTGGTTTCCGGAAGACAGCGGCAGCTGCCATGATACCGGATGATGATGATGAGTATTATTATTATTACTATTACAATTTTTATTATTATTATTATTGTTATGGTAATTATCATTATCATTATTATTAATATTATTATTATTAATAATATCATTATGTATTAACATTATCGTTATTATTTTCGTCGTTATTATCGCCGTTGTCATCGTCGTCATCGTCATCATCGTCATCACAGTCACCTTCATCACCACCACCATCACCACCTTCATCATCATCTTTATTTATATTGCATTGACAACCGTGAAAATGAAATAGAAAAATTGATTCCTCCTTGAATCTTATACGAGACGTCAGACTACATGGGTTTTTAATCCTGCCGCTACGTTCTGTGCTACGAAAACAGCGGATGAACTAGGCCTAGTAGAAGTGTGTGTTCACTTCTTTAAAACGCAGGAATCACATGCAAGTTGTTGAGGGAACCTTACGAACAACGACAAAAAGGAATAGTGTTTTCAGTACTTAACTTTATTTTTGTAAGTAAAAATAGTTCATCTCTAGTAGGAAAAGAATAATTAATTCATTGCTTTTAATTATTGTTCGCGTAGAAAATGTCATTTGCGAACATTAAGAACATTCATGGAATAGCCTAATTCTTTGTTATAATACACGTCAGTGTTGTAAAACTGCAAAAACAAGAAAATTTTATAGCAGTAGTAACAAATATCCCAAATTAGAGCATCTAAGCAAAATTTAATCGGGGTTTCCCATCCAAATATTGTCTTAGTTACCTATTATATATCTCTCCGTAGCGATAAGCTATCAATAGTCATTTGCTGACCTCCATGAAAGTAAGTAATTCAATTGCTTAGTAACCCCTGCAAGGGAGCACCCTTCTCCCACATAGGGATATACGGGTATAGAGAGATAACATATTTATGGATCCGAAACTGCGGAGTAATATAATTATGTGTATGCAGAGTGGATCTTTTAGAGTGCGAGTGTTTTAAGTGCATAAATGTTGTATCGTACAGAGGTGCATGACTCCCTTTTTGCGTGAGGTTCAACCCCTTTTCGTACAGCAATGGCATTGTGCTTAGTGGCCACAGTTTTAGCCTTCGAAAGATTGTCCCCTAGGGAAATTGTGTTCATTCTTTATCTTGTGGACTGAGAGAATTTAGAAGGGTCTGCTTAACAGCACCACAAGTGGCAAAGGGGACAGTTAATTTCATATATCCTGAACACTTAATTAAACACTAATTGATTAATGCATAGGACCGTTAGCAATTGTTTATTAGCTAATAAGAACAACAAACATACCCTTCTTCTACAGTAGAAAATGTAGTAAAAATATCTGCTTTAAAAG
Organism: Diploptera punctata; assembly: GCA_030220185.1. Lineage (NCBI taxonomy): Eukaryota > Metazoa > Arthropoda > Insecta > Blattodea > Blaberidae > Diploptera > Diploptera punctata. Next base: position 883,234 of record JASPKZ010008566.1, read on the forward strand.
TATTGACAATAATAGTTTATTAGATGATTTATTTCGAATTTGAAACTTCATTACTGTAATGAACAAAAGAAAATAATTAATCATAAGGTCTAAAAAAATAATTAGTAGACAAATATCACAATGTTAGTTACGAATTATCGAAGCAATCATATGAACGTTTTCTTTTTTACTATTTAATGGGTAGTACAACCCTAACATGCCTTTGTGGCGAAATAGGATACAAAATATTTGGAGATTCAATAATAATATTTAGTAGGTATTCTTAATTTCAGTGAAAATGTTTTATCGCAAATGAACTCGAAAATGTCTCTTTATTTTATTTATTTATTTATTTATTAGTTATGTATTTATTTATTTATTTATTCATTAAAATACAATAATCAATAGTTAATTTCAGCTCTTATTTTCGAAAATCTGAATGTGTTGGTTTAATCTAATAAAATGGATAGTCACTGCATATCTGTCATAAAGGTAAAGGTTTTTTTCTTGCTTTGGAACTCAAGAGCCAAAGTTGGTTCATTTATAATATAATTATATTTTGCAAAATTCCTTAAGTAATTGAAAAGATAATACAGGTTGTTAACAATTGAATTCTAAAATAATATCTTCTTGAGTATTTCGAACATTGGGCACACAAAATTGTTAGAGTCGGAGATGTTTCATTAACCTTCCATGTAGGCCATACCGTATTCATGGTTTAATGATGGATTTGAATAAATCTGAGTTACACTTTTTTTAAATACTTGATTTATTTCATTATCTGCCCACAATATAATTATTCATTTATTCGTTACATATCTTGACACACATATCTTCATTTTCTTCATTTAATTCAACAAGTTTTCAGACACTTTTGAAATCCAGAATGGGTTGAAGCAAGGAGATGCACTATCTCCTCTACTATTTAATTTTGTACTAGAGCATGCCATTAAATCTTTAGAGAATGAGGAAGGCTTACAACTCAATGGTATTAATAAGCTGTTAGTTTATGCTGATGATGTAGTACTACTGGCCGATAGCGAGGAGATACTAAAGGCCAACACGCACACACTATTGAGTAACACTAAGAAATTAGGACTGGAAGTAAATATCAGTAAAACCAAATATATGGTCACACGTAGAAATTCAGTATATAATGGAAATGGACAGCTAATGACAAATGAGGAAAATTTTGATGAAGTGGCTGAATTCAAATACCTAGGAACAATAATCACAAATAGGAATGAGATGCACAAAGAAATGAAACATAGACTCAATTCTGGAAATGCATGCTATTATGCATTGCAGAGACTTTTGATGTCCCAACTCCTTTCAAAAAACGTTAAGCTGAAGATATATAAAACTATTATTCTAGCAGTTATATTATATGGGTGCGAAACATGGACTCTTACTTTAAGGGAGGAAGGGAGATTACGAGTATTTGAGAATAAAGTTCTTAGGAAAATTTTTGGACCAAAGAGAGATGAACAGACAGGTGAATGGAGAAGACTACATAACAATGAACTACATGGTCTTTATAGGAAACCAGATATAATAAGAACAGTTAAGTCTCGTAGACTGCGATGGGCAGGACATGTTGCGCGTATGGGGAATGAAAGACGTGCATGGAAGCTTCTTGTAGGAAAGCCAGAGGGAAAACTCCCAGTTGGTAGACCAAGAATGAGGTGGGAGAACAACATTAACTATGATTTAAGGGAAGTAGATTATACAGGGAATGATTGGAAAGCATTAGCTCAAGATAGGGATGTATGGAGAGCTTATGTCCGCGCGGCCATGAACCTTCGGGTTCGATAGTGCCAGTGAGTAAGTAAGTAGTAGTAGTAGTAGGACTTTATTAGACAAAAAAGTAAGCTATTTACAAATATGGGTCGCACGGGCAGTAAGCCGTACGTGCTGTTGACAGTCCGTTACAATAAAGTAATAATTGGTACTAGTGTAAAGAAAAATAAACAAAAACAGCAATAACATTACAATTACATAAAGAAAACACAATAATAATATTACAATTAAATAATAACAAGAAAAAACACAATAGCATTATACACTACAAAAAACATTAACATTACAATTACATAAAGAAAACACAATAATATTACAATTAAGTAATAACACAATAGCATTATACACTAAAAAAAACATTAACATTACAATTACATAAAGAAAACACAATAATATTACAATTAAATAATAACACAATAGCATTATACACTAATTAATTTATATATAATTGTTAATAATTAATGGTATTGCATTTTGATAACATATATTTATTCATGAATGAGTGTTGTCCTTATTTTCCGCGTTTTGTCCAGAAATTTACCGAGGTTTATCCAATTTTCTGGATTTACCAATAACTCGTAGCATGCCAATCTTTCCCGATTTGAATTTAGAAATCTTTCCGGTAATAACTGACGTCTCCAATATTCTAAATCATTACATTTTCCTAATATATGTATCTCATCTTCAAAGTTCCCGCACATTGGACATATTCGCATATCGTGATCGTCGCTAATTTTTAGAAATTTCCATGCCCCTAGCCTAAACCAAGCAAGCCCTGATCTCTCCTTAAATCCTAGGTTGAGTATATACGATTCTTTTCCCCAGACGTGTTTTAGGTCTCTTTGTAAACACAGTGAGCGTTTTCCTGTACATTCGGCGAAAGTATCTTGTTGGTTTATATCTAAGTACCTCCTCCTTATTTTTCTCCACACGTTCTTGCGATTTTCAGTCCCTTTTTCCCATATCCAGCCCATCCCAATTTTTTTGGAGTTCTCTCCTAACCTCGTCTGCCCAAAATTTAACATCTATGTTTTTAATTTGGTGGTCGTAACAAATTGCTCTAAGCATTGTTTGTTCACCTTGGATTACTCGCAACCAGTATTTGAGTACACGAATTTTACAGTTAATGTCGTCCTGGAATGACCCGAATTCATATAAAATTCCACAGTTAGAAACGGCCTTACTAAGTCCTGTAATATACTTTAGAAAATGCGTATATACCTTATTTAGTATTTCCGTTCTTTGGAAACCCCAAATCTCACTACCATAGTGCATTACTGGCCTGACCATCGCTCCATACATTTTTTCTAATGTGCTGACTGGAATATCAGGCACTCGACCCAGAATACCGAGTACACTGTTAAGTTGTCCCCTCCCTTTAAATAATGCTATATCAATATGTTTTTTCCACTTTCCGTTCATTTTCAACGTCGTACCAAGATATTCAAAATGTTTCACGTTTTGAAGTACTTGATCTCTGTATTTCCATTCCTCTGTTCTACCATAAACCGTCCCATTTTTAAAGGTCATTGTTTTTGTCTTACTAACATTTACAGTCAATCCCCAATTCCTACAGTATATTTCCAGTAGGTCAAGACCTCTTTGCAATCCCTTGATTGTCTTGGAACAGATAATTAAATCATCTGCATACAACAGGACTGGGACTTTAACATTTCTTATCTCCGGAGCCTCAATTTCTCCTTCTAGCATTACGTCTACAATATCATCAACGAATAGATTAAATAGCATTGGTGATAAAATGCAACCTTGTCTCACTCCCCGATTGGCTTCACTGCTCTCTGTAATGTGCCCTTGGTCTACTTTTATACAAAATTTAACATATTTATAAATTGACATTAAAGCATGTATCATTTTATGAGACAATCCTTTCCGATTTAATTTTTCCCAAAGTGCGCTTCGGTCCACAGTATCAAATGCCATCTTAAAATCAATGAATGCACAAAATAATTTACCCCCCTTCATTTTCAGATTGTCATCAATTAATGTTCTCAGAACAAATACGTTGTCCACCGTGGAGTACCCTTCTCTAAAACCTGCCTGATATTTTGAGAGCCTATTGTTCTCTTTAGCCCATTGTCTTATTCGTTCGTAAAGTACTTTACAATATATTTTTCCGAACACTGACAAGAGACAAATTCCCCTATAACTTTCTGGTATCTGTGCCCCACCTTTCCCTTTGTATAGCGGTTGGATGACACCTGTCGCCCAGGCTTCCGGATAATCTCCTCCATTAAAAAGTTTGTTGAACGCAGTTTTCAAAACGTCTAATAATTTATTGGATGATATCATATTTTTCAAGAATTCCCCTGGTATTCCATCAATTCCAGGTGCTTTACCATTCTTTAAACATTTAATGGAAGAAAACCACTTCATTTTTCGAAATATCCTGATCCAGTAATTGAATATGAATTGGGTCAGGGATCTCAACTATATTTCCTTGATTATATCTTAACCTCTCATTTCCCAGCACCCTATCAAAGTAACTTCTCCATTCCCCGGGCGTTATTCTTGTCCGATTTATGGACTTTACTTTGAGTTCCCTTATCGCTTTCCATATGTCCGCAATGTTCCCACTTTCAGTCGCGACTCTCATTTCTTCGGATTTCTTATTTTGCCATGCTAGTTTTGTTTCTGCCAATAATTCTTTATATTCCTTTCTCTCTTGCGCATAATTTTTTCTGCTTTCATCTGTGCTTTCTTTTCTAAACTTTAAAAGACTACTTTCGACAAACTTCTTCTTCTTTCTACATGCATTATTGTACCACCCTTTGTCCTTCTGGTTCATTGCGTATTTAACCTTGAATTTTTCCCCTGCTTTTTGAAAACATTCTGTCAAAGTTTTAATAATTTCCTCCCCGCTAAGATCATTTAATTGCAGATCCTGTATTAGCGTTTCCAAACTCCTGATAAATTCTTCTCTCCGATCCTCGATCCACCTGAAACGGATAATTGGCCGCAATATTGTTGCCACCTCATCATTAACTGTTTCACTAATACCTTTCATATTTAAAATAAGTTTGTTTGGGAAGTGGTGTGATTCGATTCTGGAAACTATACAGAAATTACTTAGGACTGGAATCATGTCTTGTGTGCATATTGAATAATCGATTACGCTACCTCCATTTTTATTAATAAATGTCAGTTCTCCATTTTTATCTTCCCCATATTTCCCATTCAGAATTTCAAGTTCAAATGCATCGCAAAAAGCTAACAATTGGTTTCCTTCTGAATTTAAAATCTTATCTTTGCTTCTCCTACCCTCACCTCGTGTTTCATTATCATCCGATTTTATAGTGATATTTTCCTCCCCAATCCTACAGTTAAAGTCCCCTAAAATTATTATTCCCGCTTCCGGAAACCTATATTTTATTTCTGCCAACGAGTCAGACAATTCAACGAAAAAATTTGGATTGGCATACCTGGAATTTAGTGGTTGGCGGTAAATAGACAACAGACACATTTCTGCTCTTCCTGTATGGTAATATATACAAATTGCCTCTTTTTAAAGCAATATTTACCTTTTTAATATATGGGTCTAAGTTAGCTTTATATAAAATGGCAACACCGCCTGGATATCTACCTCTCTTTCCTCTCTTTTCATTACCCTTAAAATAACCTTTCATATTACATAGATTTACGCATTCATTAGCTTTTAACCATGTTTCTCCTAGAGCTAATATATCAAAAGTCTCAATAAACTCTACACATCTGTCCATTGAAAGTTTTTGTTTTAACCCTTCGATATTCCATGAACCGACTGTCAACAAACCCTATTGTGTTCCCTTGTTATTAGTCTTACCTGTATTTTTCGAACTTCCCCTCTCAATAGTTCCTTTTCTGCGGGTAGATTCAGAAGTCTTAGTGATTTTCTTGTTGGAGTTCTTGTGTCCGCCGGTCGTTCACCTCTTAGAGGTGGGTATATGCTGTTTGCGTTCGGCCGTTTTTGCTGTATGTTTATTGGATTCCTCGGAGTTAGTATCGTAGTGGTCCCTCTCTCTTTCTCTCGTGTAGAATTTTCTCCCTCCTCTGCTGTAAGGAGACCACCTGCTGTTGAAGCGTCCCCTGTATGTTTTGGGGACTCGCTGTCAATGACCTCTTCAAATTCATTTTCAGAGTTGTCCATATTTTGTAGTTTTTCCCTGCTCCAGATTCGTCCATTTATAATCAATTTATTAAATTGCATGATTGCATGGCAGCCCTGCCTCCTCGCCTCGAGCATGTGTCGCTTAAGAAAGTCCCTTTCGCGGCGCACCTTCTCACTAAAGTCTTCGGCAATATTGATACCGGTCCCTTTAAGATATTTACTGTCTCTAAGGATCCAACATTTTATTTTGTAGTGTGATAATTTGCATACAATCGGTCTCTTTCCACTATTCCAACGACCTACTCTGTGCGCTCTTTCAATATCACTGTCCACCAAATCAATCCCGATTTGCGCCACTACTCTTTTAACTATATGTTCAGTTTCCTCCCAGCTCTCTCTGTCTTCTTCATGCACACCATATATCACAATATTATTACGGCGACTCTGGTTTTCGAGATAGTCTAATTTAGATTCCAGCCATTTCAATCTGTCCTCCATCCGATGCATGTTCGTCTCAATATCACGAATTTTTTCACCCACGTTGCACTTTTCAAACCCCTCTTTCACTTCAGTTGACAATGTTTCAATCAGCTTTCTAACTTCTTCCATAATGCTTTGTCCCCAGCACACTTCAACCACTCTACAAAAACACGTCCGCTCTTCTCGACGGCTTGCGTAAGTAAGTAAGTAAAATTCAACAAGATACTGATATATAGATTTTCGTTATTCCCTTAACATTATATTTTTCCTGTTTACTTTACCGTTACTTCTATTCCGTTTTCACACGTACGCGGACAGATCCAAAGCGTACATTCAAATTCTCCTATTCCACCTGCAATCGAATCCAAGTCGCCGGGGTGGAAGGTTGAGTTTCTACATATCACGCCTAGGTGATTTATTCAATGAAACACATAAGAGGAAACATGACCGACGCAAAATTGTATTTCTTAAAAAAACTACTTATACACATGCGCGCATTGTGTTCTGCCCAAGAGCAGGTCTTTCACTGCAAACTCAGCATTCTCCACTCTTTCCATAACTCAGATTTCCTTTTTGTATCCGATTACAAATAATTTATTTTAATATTGCCTATAATTTGATGTATTTTTATGACTAACTTTCTTTCCGTTGACCATTCCTTCTAGGGCAACCGTCAGCAGACAGTTTATTCTTAGCCAGTGGCCAATCCAATTTCTTGTCCTCTTCTTTATGAGTTCCAGCATTGTTCTTCCATCACCCACTCTGTCTAGCACATTTTTATTTTTATATTTCTGCCTGTCCACTTTGTACGTTCTTTCCTTCTCCATATCCACATCTCAAAAGCTTCCAGTCGCATTTCCTCATTCCGTTGTAATATCCAAGACTCTGCACCTGTACCATACAATGCTACACTCCACACAAAGCACTTCACTAGCCTCTTCCATAATTATTTTGCCAAAGGTCCGCAGAAAATGCTTCTCTTCTTGTTAGAAGCTTCTTTATATATATATATATATATATATATATATATATATATATTACATGATAAGAAAAAATAAATGCTCGGACGGGAGTTGAACCCGGGCCTCTCGATTGATATTCCAGTGCGCTTCCGATTACGCTACCAAGAAAATATACTACAAACATTCATTTTTCTTATACATATATATATCAGAACACTACGAGGTTCTTAAAATTCTAAAAATAAAAAAACCTGGACCCCCAAAAGACTATCGGCTTTTGAATGCATATTAAATATTAAAATAATAACTGCAAGAGCTAAATATAAGCCGTTTTCCGATTTTTTAAATGTATTTAACTGCAAATTGATACATATATATATATATAATAACTTAATTAAATTACAAATACAATTAATTATGTATTATTCCAATTTGAAATTTAAAAAACAAACCATTTACATTTGATAATTGCAATTACTTAATTAATCAATTAATCAGTTTAATTATAATTGTGTTCAGCGATTACAATTACTGGTTGAGCCAAAGTTGTCGTAATTGCAGTTACCCCTACAATTTCAAGTTATTGTTTCATAATTGGCAATTTGAATTCCTTAATGCCGAAATGGCACTAAAAATTTGATACTATATAATTATTGATATCAAATGCCTACTCGATAGAAATGATTAAAAAAGGTAGTAAATAATAATTAAATACATAATATGTTAGGAAATATTTATTAAGTAAATATTTACTTGTAGCTAATTATTTGATATTCTACAAAAAGGTTACCATTAGTTTTTAAAATAACCCTCTTTCAACGTTGGAGTCGGATAATTGATTTGCTATCGGTGTATTTTTCACGGAAGCTAGTGCAAAAGGTATTTCGATTGCAGCTGAGAATTGTAGAGCAGTATTAGTTCGAAGGAATATTTGTTATATGGCGGCGTAGGCTTTAAGCATTTAATGTATTTAATCGATTTATCCGAAAAATAATTACACATTTGTAAATGAGTTTTCATTTCTGTTTCACATTTGTCTCTGCTTCTGTCATCCGAATTATATATATATATGGCATGATAAAAAGAAATGCTCGGACGGAACTTGAACCCGGACCTCTGAATTTATATCTCAGTGCACTACCGATTACGCTTCCGAGCAAATCTAGTACAAACATTAATTTTTCTTATATATATTCTCATTGTACACCACCAAAATTCATACCACAATTAGCACAATAGGCGGGGACTTCAGACTCTTCTGCACAAAGAGCAACTAAATTATTAAAACTAAAACCTAGTAAGTGTACATGTGTCCATTGTTTATAACAAAGTAACCCAGTATCACGAATGCATTATTGTAAATGGTTTATTTCATCAGTGAATGACGGTTTAATAGATCCACAGCTTCTGTTCTTTTCCGACGAGGCGTGGTTCCACCTACATGGTCGTGTCAATTCTTATAACAGTCGGTATGGGGCATCTGAAAATCCACATCGCGTTCAAGAAATCCCTCATTATGATCGGAAAGTTAGAGTTTGGTGTGCTGTTAGAGCTAGACACATAATCGGTCTAATATTTTACGAGCAGACTGTAAATGCAGAGAGGTACCGAAATGACATTTTGACCCCATTTTTCGTGAACTGACAGAAGAAGAGAAATCATATGGGCGGTTTCAACAAGATTCTGCTACTGCTCATATAGCAGAGGAGTCCATGAATAAAATTAGGGAAGTGTTTCAAGATAAAGTGTTTAGTGCTGGTGCATGGCCCTCTTGCTCCCCTGATCTAACAGTGTATGATTTTTACTTGTGGGGTAACCTGAAAGACAAAGTTTACGAGAAAAATCCTCATACATCGCAAGAACTAAAACAAAATATTAGAAATTAAATCGGATATATTACAATGGCCCAACTTAATCAAGTGAATTAGAATGTGTTTTTCCCTATTTAATGCCTGTTAAGCCGAGGATGGACGTCATTTTCAGCATCTTCTATAGGGTAAGATTTGTATACATGCTTCACGCGCGGAGTTTATGTAAGAGCAAGGCCGGATGTGGCACAAACAACCGCGCACAGTCAAAACGCCGTGTACCCGTTAGGTTATATATGAAGAACCCGGTATATATATATATATATATATATATATATATATATATTGATATGACGATTTTTATATTGAAAATAAGTAAAAATGTAAAAATGCAAACTTATGATCATTAAAATTTTCAAACTGAACAAAACCTCTTGAACTATAGAATATGAAAAAAAAACCCACTGTTTTTTTCTATTATCCTAATTTTTTTTTTCAAATATGATTTATCCATCATTGAGATGTACGAAATCAATAATAAAAACTTGGAAAAAGCCGTACTGGCTGTAATGTATAATTCCCAAATATGTCTTCTTAATAAAGGAGCCGCCATTTGCAAGATAGAAGCATGGCTTCAGAGCATTTGGTGGATGGGAATTACAATGTATATAGAAAAAGATTTGCGTTTAGATCGGTACTTGCTCAGGTAGCTCAGTTGGTAGAGCACTTGGTCTAGAGAACCAAGGGTCCCGGGTTCAAGTCCCGATCTGAGCGTATAATTTTTCTCTTCAAATATTATCCTAATACTGAACATAAAGGAACACATCTTTGAAAGTCAAACACTTCATAATTAACTTAAAGCAAAGGAGACCTATATTCAAATTTAAAACTACCAGTCACGTGTCAAATAATTGACATACGCTAATGAATCTTCTAGACAAAACAAATCTGGACATTGAAGACCAATACTTCGAATCCTAATCAGAGATCAATAAAATACGAGATATAAAATTTTGAATAACCTTCTAGAGATTACACGAAATTCACAAGTGTATAGTTTCCTCCCTCTTTAAAAATGAAACACCAATAATAAGTAATATTTTAAAGTATATGTCAAATGCTAACAGAGAATCGTCTCCCCTACGGAGACTTCTTTTTACCGAAAAAAAAGTTTTGAATTCACTTTTTTCGTGAACATCAAACCGTCTATAAATGTTTAAAATATCTTAGCAAATCAGTTGGTAATGAACTTGAAATAAACTTAATTACATTTTTAGAACGTATCTAATAGCTTAGAAGTTTTTTTTTTTATTTCGTAATTTAATTATATATTTAAAATTCATTACTTTACTTGCCTCATCTACCTAAGAATTGTAAAATATTTTAATAAATTAATAATTATTAATTTAAAATAGAACTGGATTAGAATTAATTATTATTTATTTAATATTTAAAGCTGGTCGTTAACTGATACAAATTATTTCTACACCGGAATGCTGAGTAATCGTAGCTTACTCACAAGCGAATCGGTACAACCGAAATCAATCGAGCCTGAAACCTTAGCAAGGAATATTTATAATCTAGCTAAAGGAATCCCCACGCCCATCTTCTATCTGTAGTATTTATCATTTACGCTTCAATAAGACAATGTTTCATTTCTTCTGATCTATTAATTCATTTTTAAGTAAGAGAAATGTTCATCAAAAGCCAACAAATATTTATCCCGTGCCTTTTCTTCACTTCATTCCAAGGTTAATTTAGTAATGAAAGAAGAAAAAGAAAGAAAAGTTTTTAACATCTTCTGTATGAATATGAAAATTAACTGAATTTATGTTTCATATTATTTGACATAATACTACCAAATGTGCCAATACTAACAAAAAACACTGAAAGAATATATACAATGAATAAAAAAAACTAACGTTGAAGTTCATTATTGTGAGGAAGATAACGTAATGTTAAAGGCTGATTGCATCTATCGACTTCTAGTATGATGTATATAATATATATAAACTTTTTAGTGGGACAGCATTAATTATTCAGGATATAACAACTTTAATCATGTACAAAAACTTTAATTAAGGCTATACATAAAAAGTTTAATCAAACTTAACATGGAGTAGAGAAGCAAGGAACAATCTCACCCGACACATATATCAACCGCCTTCTAGCACCGACTCATTTTATGAAAATTTTAACTTTTTTTCTAGCTTCTTCTTCGATAAACTTCCGACTTTTATCCCTGTTCAAAAAAGGAACAATTATTTCTGATTACAAGCAAATAAGATTGTTATTCTTTATTAAGAACGTGATATTTATTAATGTGATTAGTAAACCATTCCTCTAATTCATTCAATAAGATTTTATAATTACCCATAAATTACTCATCTTTAGTAGAATAACGTTTAATTATTGAGGGTGTATATTTATAAATATTAGGCCTGTACTATAACGATACCAAAACGTTAATGAATGTTTTCGTTTTGAATACTAAATGCAATACACATTTTGTGGTTAGCCTCTTCTCTTCCCGCACGTGAGTACCCTCTCTTCCATGCTTCTACGAATGACCACAAAATCACTAGCGAAACCAACAGAATGGTATTTACGTTTTGTTGGTTTCACACTATGGTAAACAAGCCTCATGAACTTATTGTTAGAGTTTCTGGCTACCGTCGATGAGGTCCCGAGTTAGATTCTCGTTCAGACCACAGGAATTTCTCCTTCTTCATCCACGGTCCGGAATTAAGTTAATTTAAGGCGTGAGAACTCTTCTGATGCTTCATTATCATTTATCATCCTTCATATCGTCGGGGTAATGTAATTTCACCTTTCCATACTCCTCAAACTCAGAAGTGGGTAAATATTCGGCCAATGCCAACAGAGAAGGCCAGAAATATCGTAAGGTAACTGGATAACATATAACGACAGAGTAAAAAAAAGCTGATGCTGCATAAAGAATTCAGATGCAATATGTATTCTTTCAAACTGTCGGCCGCGGTGGACTAGTGGTTATGCTCCTTGCCACTTGTGTCGAGGGTCGCGGGATCAAACCCGGCCGGGGTCGATGGATTTTTGGGACGGAAAAATCCAAGGAGACCGTCTTCCGGGAGGCACGTTATGCTGTGGGTGCCGGGTCTGAAGATTTCCAGGCTCGTAAAGGAACCTTAAGCCTGAATAATGATGCCTCTAAGCAAAATGTACCAACCTCAACATCCTATTAATACCTCGGTTGCCTGCTACATGCCTCATTGAGTCGGTGTTTGACCGCATGCCATTTATGACATATATGGTCATCAAATCTACCTACTCCTGACAAGGGAGAGGCTACGGCTCAATATTGGGCTGCGCCATTACAGATAGATAGATATTTTCAAACTCTATTTTATTATTCATACATTTTATAGTAAAATATTTGAATAAAAATATATTTTCTTAAATTTTCTTTAAATCACTTCTTAAATTAGTTTTTAAGGCCAATAGTAAAAAAACAGCATTCTTAAATGTTTTAAAGCACTATGTCATGATTCGTCAAATATCAGTATGAAAGGACTTTTTCAGAAGCCTGAGTTCCACTATGTATATGATCTGTAGGTTAATGGTATTCATTTATGACTCTCATTTGCTTGAGGTCTGTAGTTTATCCTATCCTCAGGCATAAGAGGACCTCTATAGATCGTTGATCGTTAATTCACAGAATCCTAACATGTAGTAAACGTTGTAACTAGATTTGACAATGGTTCAATACAAATACAGAGTAACTACGTACACTGTATGCATTATTTCTGCGGTTGAATTTGGGTTTACGGATTGAATTTGGAACACTGCGCGCGCAGTTATGTGCTCAATAAAATACACATGCCTACTCTCGTATTACATTTGTTAAAAAGTTATAATACATTAACTAGCCTCTACTGATGAAATTTAGTAGACCTACTATATGTGCGATTTTCTACAGTTGATGTAGAATGTATTGATACTTTTTAAAATAAAACAGACAAAAGTAAATAATGTAATTATTTCTTCACTATGTAAAAAAATATATTCAACTGTAAGTTGAACTCTATAAAGTAAACTACACGCAGTTTCCTCTTATTTAAAACGATAATTTACGAGAAGAAAAATAATTTGTATACGAAAAACAAAAATTAAGATACAAAAAATTTTGATACAATACAATGTGTAGCCAGCAGAATGTGCACATAAAGTCGTGTGGGGTGGGTCTGGTAGTGTTGTTATTCAGTCTAGCCTCTACACTCTGGCCACTCTATCTCCGGCTCTGACGTTTAGGTTGTATGCGGGACAAGGGGAGAAACTCGCCCTGTACTGCCAATAAGAAAATAGTTGATTGTAAGTGAGCGTCTGCTACAACCAATACCTGCTCTTGACGCCGCTAGTATGTTTTGAGATTGCTGCGATGTTATCGGCTGTATTTCTGCTAACCACGTGTCTTCAGTTGCTATTTGTTGAAGTATAGAGTGTGTTTGTTTGCTGTTCCAGTCTTGAGATTAACTGTCAACCATACAGCTTCAATCCATTATTGTTTTAATATGGCGATTGGCTCATCTGAATCAAAAAAGAAAATCGGCTCTTATACTAGTCAAAGCCGAGAATTTATTTATCGGCTGTAATGAGGCAGAAAATGATATATACGAAGATAGTGGAGTCTTTCCTCTTGATTAACGACGATAAAGGTAAGATTTTTATTTTAACGATACATGAAAAGGATTTTTTAAAAATAAAAAGTATGTTCTATATGCATTTAACATAGTGTTGAAGTGATGTATGGATTATTTCGTGAATTTATTAGAATTGTGAATATTTTCGAGAATAGTGTGTTTCGTGGCGATAAATGAGAAATCCCACATTTTTGTTTCATTTTCAATTTCGCGTAATAAAATGAGCATTTATTTCTAATATTTACATTTTAGATAAACAGAAAGTTATATGATTTAATATTCCGCGTGGTACATAAAGCGGTCCCTCCTACTGAATATCCATATCGGCAACACTGTCGTCAAAACGTCAGAGCCGTAGACTGGGCGGCTGCATTATAGTACTTTGCCGTATAGTTGTGTGTGTTTTGGCTACAGATTAACACTGGAATGGGGCGCAAAGGTAGAAAGACTATAGTAGAAGAAATGAAATTAATTAATCGTTTGCATAATTAGTGTAAATCGCTAAATAAAATTAGTGAAATAATTGGAAACCCAAGAGCAACCATTCAGCATATAGTTGACAGAATTGATGATCGATAATCTTTTGAAAATAGCCAAAGATCAGGTCATCCTAGAAAACTATATTGTAATATTGAAAAAAAGGATTGATGAGAAGAGTAAAGCAACATCCTCAACGTAATGCCCCTAAATTAGCAGCTAGTATCGAGAATGACTTTAATATTAGGATTTCTGCTAGCAATGTTCGTAACTGTTTATGAGCTAACGAACTACAGGCCTATAGAAAATCCTCTGTACATGAAGAACATTGAAAAAATTTGAACTTCGCCAATTCACACATTATCAGCCGCAAATAATTTTCTAAACAAAAAAGAAATTTTTATTAATGAGCCTAAATTGAACATTTCCTGTTCAGATGGGAGAAAAAAGGTTTGGAAGAATTAAAGCACAGAGCTACAAAAACAAAATCTCCAACAAAGTGTGAAACATAGTGGTGGTTCTTTAGTAGTATGGGGATACATGAGTGCCTCTGGAGTCGGGATATTACATTTTATCGATGGTGTGATGGATCATAAACAGTATATAAACATACTGATGGCCAGTTGTCATACCTCTGCAGAGAAAATCGGATTAGGCATGAATTTGTAGTTATGCAAAATAATGATCCCAAGGACACTGCTTTGAATACGCATTTATAGATATTGCATAACACACCAAAGTACACGAAAACGCCTCCGCAGCTTTCGGACATAAACACCATAGAGCATTTATGGGAACATCTGAAAAGGAGAATTCGTTCAAGGCAGGTTTCCAACAAGCAAGTCTTGACAAACGTTTTGGAAGAAGAATGGAGAAACATACAGTAACTTCAAATTTTGTCGAGTCGATGCCATGTAGTCTTCATGCCATCTTGGTATCAAAGCGGCTCCCAACCAAGTATTAAACTCAAGGAGCAAAGACTCAAAATAGCCATAATATGAGACTGTATCAATACTTTTCGTTTGTTAATTTTTGTTGTTCATGTAAAAATTATTTTTTCACTCGTTAATTATATTGATAAAACAGAGGAAACTGCATTTATTTAACTTTATAGAGTGCACTGTTATGGTGTATAATTTTCTTTTTTTATATAGTGAAGAAATAATTAAATTATATATTTCTGTGTGTGTGGTATTTTTAAGCCTACCGATACTTTCTGCACTAACAGTAGATGACTGAAGAAAATATCCATTCAACTTTCAAACAACAGTAATGATAACAAGAGACCTGATGAAACTTGTGCCTACAGAGATAATAATTAAAAACATTATTTTGTCTCTTTCTATCTGCCATCGTTTACCTACTTCTTCCTTCAGGCCAACAACTTAGAATATAAACATGAGAAAATACATAAATTAATCTCAACTCTAATTTCAAGCAGTAATAAATAAGTATTTTCATATATTTTAGATTTAATTACGAGTAGATTAAGAAATGAATGTTTCGTATTTTATCTAGATTTAATAAATGTACTAGTCATATTAGTGAACTTTTCCATTAGATCGTGAGCTATAATATTTTGTCCTCGTCTACATTCACAATGCAGAAGACAATTTGAGATTCTTTGTTACAAAATTGGGTATCTGTTCCAAATCAGTTTTGAGTTATCAAGCAAAATACTAAAGGGAACTGTTGGTGGTTGTTATACCTTATGGGAATGTATTTAAAACAGGTTCCTAAATATTTTAGATTAAATACCACACGGCGTCACATAATATGATTTATAGGATAGCTATTTTTTTAGGCTTTCGCATATCAGATATTTACAAAAAAGACTTTGTAAATATCGCATTCTGAAAAACTGTACCTCAGTATTATGATTGGATACAACAAAATTATACTTACTGTTGAGGATATTATCAGGCTAATCAACACGCTGAATACTTCTCCTAACAGTGATGATCAGAGTTAAAAAAATATTATGATGATCTGGAAGATTTTCGGGCTGTTGACCGTGGTCTTGATGCTTGAAGTTCCACGACGATTCGCCAGAGATTGCGTGGTTATAGATTACAAAGGTGTCGTATCATAGCGACGTCGTGCCTTGGGTTTAAGAGGGGTTGTATCTAAGCATATTTGCTCAAAGTTTTCCATGAATAAAATAGCAACTACTGGGATCTAGGGACTGCCCATAGCTACTCTATCTGTTTGCTCATAGAAGTCGTTATTGAATAGAAAATATTAGGCGAGAAAGAGAAACTAGACAAATTTCTTATACACATCAACAACATAAACTCCAGTACACAATTCACGGTAAAAAAGGAAACATACAACAGCACAGCATTCCTAGACATTCTATTCAAAAGAGAAGAAGACAGCAACATTTATCACACTATCTACATATAACCTACTCACACTGACAGGTATCTTCATAAAACTTTGAGTCTTCACCCTAAACAAAAACTTGTGACCATCAAAACATTGAGATCGAGCCAAGGTACTTTGTCTTCCTGATGTATTAAAAACGGAACTTCAACACCTCTATACAGTATTCACTGCCAATGGATACACCAGAAAAGAAATCAACCGAGATAATCACCTCACACAATACAACAGCAAGAGTAGCAAGGAATCAGAAGAAAAAAATCACCTAGGTCATTAAGGATGTAATGGAACGCATTGGAAAACTACTAAGGAAAGAATACTTAAAACAATATGTAGGCCTACCAAGAAAATCAAGAACGTCCTCAGACCTATAAAGGATAAACTTCATCATCATCATCATCATACAGCAGACATATACAGGATACCACGCAGTGTGGCAAAGTGTGTTTAGGCACCACCAAACGCAGCATAATAACCAGACTAAAGGAACATGAAAAATACAGCCGTCTTAAACAAGTGGAAAAGTCAGCAGTAGCAGAACACTACTTACTTGATGACCGCACAGTAGGCTACAATACTAGAATACAGACATATTGTATAACTGCACACATTATTTTACCCACCTACTACCGGAAGCCACCGAGATATTCAAACATAAAAACAGTTTTAATAGAAAAAAAAGAATCATTAAAAGTCAACAAAGTTTCGATACCTGCTCTAAAAATCGTCAAATGCAAACCTCTACATGAACAGTCTACTAGATTACCAAACAGCAATCTCATTGGTGCAATGAGTCCCAACCGCTAACCAAGGTGCATAGAGTGTAAAGCCCTGCGACCTGCTACTAAAATATCAGGTGGTGAGCAATTCTTCGGCCCACTGATTAAGTGGACACAGGGTTCCAAGACAACAGTCCATGTGTCCCGGCTAGTTACCCAAATTCCTCACGATGCTGGATTGGCACCGGTCTCATACTGTCCGAAATTCCATGACAAAATATTTTCCCCCTTGAGTACTCGAACCAATTCAAATAATGTTCCTTGCACCAAGGATCATGCCTTTAAACACTCGCTACGGCGCGGGACAAACAATTATAATGATAGATGTAAGATTAAAATTAGGTCAAACCTGTAAAAGTAAGTGGATATAATAATAAACTTATTTCATATTATCCAATTAATACAGTTAAAAGTATTATGAATGATACAACATAAAGATACAGAATATAGAATGAAGCATAAAGTAAAATAAATATTGGGAGCGACAGTAAAGAGGCAGAAAAAAAGAAAGAAAATATACTGTTTAAACGCATGTACTGCGGAAGGAAGAAAACCAAACCTTGTAAATTTTTCGATCCTGTGTACAAGTAATTAATATGCTTGCCTTTATCATCGAGGTTCGCGGATTGATAACTAGCCTCGTTTTATGGAATTTTTTTTCTGGGGGAGGGTCATATCCTGAGTATAGCTTTCTTCTAAAGGAAATAAGAGAAACGCCTAGGTATCATTGGTTCACGGTAAGTTAAAGACCCTAATGCCTGTCGCAAGTGGCGTCTGAGAAAATAATTCACCCTTTCACGCCCATGTTTGAATTGGAACCCTATAATATAGGATACATCAATTGGTTTGAGTTATTTATTATTTTTAATAAAACAGAATAAAAATCACTAATAGAAATTACTTAAATTTATGTTGAATTACACAATATACCTAATCGTACCAGTTATACATGATTTCGTTTTCACTGCGGTGAGTCAGACTTAGATAATTGACACGAGAAGTTAGTGTCTTGCTAATCTAAGGATTAAACAAAAATATTACCAACTACAATATAGTGTTTATTAGACAGTTAAGTGTATTAAAATGTATATCTAATTGTACCATATTCAAATATTACGGGGAGTTTTAATATATTCTTATAAATAACGCACTTTTTATTGCAATTATTCGAAAGTAGATATTAACGATTTTACGGCGTAATAAACGAAGATCAACAAAAAATGTACTTTTAGGAGTTGCATTATGTAGTATACCGTAAACATAAAACGTAATATTTCAGCTATTATTTTGAATATACCGTGACATTATTTACACGCTGCGGCGTTAATGTTGTGATTTAATGTGCATGTCATAAACACGTACAAGTTGCGTATCATTAACAACATTTATTCAACTGGCGTAGCAGGGCATACTTTCTGCTGGACGTAGGTCAGTGGACACCGGGTGTTGCACAAATCTTAAAATGCCTTGTACATTATTTCTAATTTTTTTTGAGGAATTAATTAAAGTAATTTATTGTGAACAACATTAATGTACCTCCTTGTATTTATTTACTCATATAACATAGTCGGCCGCGGTGGACTAGTGGTTATGCTCCTTGCGTCTGGTCCCGAGGGTCGAGGGTTCAAACCTGGCCGGGGTCAATGGATTTTTCAGGATGGAAAAATCCAAATAGCAAGTCCTCCGGGAGGGACTTTAAGTTGTGGTCCCGAGTCTGAAAATTTTCAGGCTCGTAAAAGATACTTAAGCGTGAATGAAAAGGCCTCTAAGCAAAATTTACCGAATTTTCCCGTCCTAGTACTACCTTGGTTTCCTAGATGTCACTATGAGGCGGAACGCTGACCACGGACCACTCAAATGACGTCTTTACGAAAACAAGTGTAACTAAATTAGTATGGTTCAGATTCTTCCTTGTAGGGGGGTTATATATGTTAAGGGAAAACATGGACTTACATTACATAACATGACATAACCAGTGTTATATCAGGGCAAACATTGCCTATGGAGCTATTCGGTATGTAGAGAGTAGTGCGAGAACTGTATATTCCGAGTCGTATTATAGATTGTAGAGAAAAAGGAATATCGGTTATTCAATAGTACATTATATACAGTATAATCAATTAAATTGGTATGGACACGTACGACGAATTGAAGAAGAAAGATTACCGGGAAAAACGTTGGAATGGTGTTCGCCTGGAAGAGGAAGGAGAGGAAGACCTCGAAACTCGTGGATGCAGGAAATAAGAACTGGAATGAGAGCAAGGGGACTGGAGGACATGGATTGGATGGAGAGAGACGAGCGGAGATGAAAAAATAAAACTTTAGGCACAAAAATATGTGTAATCATTAAAATTCTGTATATAAATAAATTATAGAATGTCGTCGTACTTAAAGATAGACAAAAGGTTAACAACATTTTCTCCCTTTATCCTTTTGGTATGTTCAAACCACTTCAGTATTATAACTTTTCATGTCCATATATTCCATACATAGGCCTACTTTATTCCTGACGTTCTTCCTTATTTAGTATCCAAATATTCTTCCTTGGCAATTGATTTCCAACGAAAATGTTGACTACAGGTATTTATTTGTTTTCTACTTAATGCAAATAATTATTCGCATAATAATATACAGGGCTTCCAATATAAAACCGGACACGCCTCACGGGGTTTCACCTGTCAGGCTGCGCTCTCTCGTCCGCATTTCACTTGCCAGCCGCAGAGTGTCCGGTTTTATACTGGAAAACCTATATAACTACATGGTCTTTATAGGAAGCTAGATATAATAAGAACAGTTAAGTCTCGTAGACTGCGATGGGCAGGACATGTTGCACGTATGGGGAATGAAAGGCTTGCATGGAAGCTTCTTGTAGGAAAGCCAGAGGGAAAACGCCCAGTTGGTAGACCAAGAATGAGGTGGGAGAATAACATTAACTATGATTTGAGGGAAGTAGATTATACAGGGAATGATTGCAAAGTATTAGCTCAGGATAGGGATGTATGGAGAGCGTATGTCCGCGTGGCCATGAACCTACGGGTTCGATAGTGCCAGTGAGTAAGTAAGTAAATAATAATATATAATGCTTATTACCGCCCACTCATTCGTTCATAGTTTCTGAGTAAGGAAGGCCCTTCAATTCAAACTCAGCATTCCCGGCCTTCCCTTCTCTTTCTAATTTATCTTCTTGTTTTTGAACGAATCCATATGTTTTCAGCCGTATAAAAATTATATTTTATTAGCATGTAAGCTCCTTGTAGGGAAACCAGAGTGGAAATGCCCAGTTCGTAGGCCAGGAACGAGGTAAGAGGAGTACATTAATCATGATTAGTGGGAAGTAGATTATACAAGTGATGTCCGTGCGGATGGAATGAATATCAGTAAATAAGGTGTAATTATTTAACTAATTATATTTTATTCACCGAAATTCTTTCCGTCCTCATTTCCTTCAACAGCTGGCTTCATCTTAACCACAGGACCATCGAGTTGCATTTCATTTTTTTATCCTTTCCGTCATCGTTCTTCTTTCGACAACTGTTATTTGTTTCTTATATTCCGTTGTCCACCGCTGTGGTGTCGAGGTAGAGTGCTGCCTTGTCATGTAGCGGGCCCGGGTTCGATCATCCAGGATCGGGACAGTTTTTCTGGGTTGGTTTTCATCGGGATTTTTCCTTGCCTGTAAGACAAATGTCAGGAAAACTTTAAGGCCCAAAGGTCCCCGAAATCGTATGGCCATCATAATCTGCATCTTCCTTATTATCATCATCATCATTATCCTTCACTGGTATGGAAAGCAACTGGAAGCTACCACACCTACAATTCCCTAGTAAAGCTGCAAAGCATAGCTTGAAAATGCAATGATTGCAGTGAAAGACCTGCCCTCGTGCAGAATTACTATAGGTGGATGGATATTCCCTTATCTTTAATATTATAACTATATGAATTATCTTAATTAAAAACTCACTGGAATTATCCTACTTGAAGGTTCATGGCTGCCCGAACAAACTCTATCAACAGGTAATGTTTTCCAAATATCAGTTTGTAATTCACCACTCTGAAATCATGGTTAATATTATTTTTCCACATCATTCCTGAAATATATACTGTGGCTTTCACCTTGGTTTCCCCACAATAACTTGTCATGCCCCTCTTCCATTCATTATTAGTGTCAGACGTCCTGCCCATCGCAGTGTAAGAGATTTAAATCTCCTTCTAACTTATATTTTCCAAAAGAGCAGGTAGCTCACAATATAACTCTCTTACATTAATTTTAAAAACCGTCGAGGTTCTGTTACGATTAATTTCTGTTGCAGGATTACACTTAATTTAAAGTAAAAAAAATAATGTTAATCCTGATTTGGTATCATGTGTAAAGCCAGGTCGAGAAATGAGATGAATCCCCTATTATTGAAGTTATGTCATATTACCGGCAGAACAGGTTTTTCTCACCATCATTGGACAGATGAAATAAAATTCAACGAAATGAATGACATGATTATGGTGAAGTGGTGGCATGAAGTTTTTAGCATTGGAAATTTGGGGAAACCGCGAGGAAATCTTTATATTATTCGACCACCAAGAACACCAATGAGGACATCGAATCGCGATTTCGGGACACACAAGTGGAGGACGAATGTCTAATCACTTACGATATGGAGCTGACACTTTCTAAAAAAAAGTTCTTCTTCTCTCTTCTACTACAAATTTTAGGCTATGAAGCGTGTTCCGTCCGGCGAAGTTAAAAGTGGAGTCCATCTTCTACGTGGTCGGCCAAAAAGTAATATTATAAATTATATGAAAAAATAGTTAAATTTATTCACTGGTTTAAAATGTTCCGGTTGTCTCAAGAAATCTCATAACTTCAACGTTTTGTGTTCATTAGTGTTATTAAAAATATTTGGAAGCTTCTTTTTCCTTGCAAAATTTATACGTGATGTGAATTAATGGTTTAGAGATTATTTTCGAAATTATCTGTATTTAATTTAAGCCACAATTAGTTAATGCGCACTACTGATTTTTAAGTGATGTAACCGACATTGATTGTCTTACTCTTTAAGGCTGGCTAATGCTGCAACTGACAGAGTTTTAACGTACATTAAATACTGGGTTCTTCATTTACAACCCAATGGCCACACGGCCTTTTGCCTGTGCGCGGTTGGGTGTGCCACAGTCGGTTTTTCTTTTACATAAACTCCGCGCGTAAAGCATGTATAGAAATCTTACCTTATAGAAGATGCTGGAAATGTCTCCTTAACGGCTTTTAAAAAAAACAATAACTTTTTGTGCAAAGTACATGTACAGTGTTTACATTTCATTACTAGCAAAAAAATTCCATCGTTATTTATTTAATAAATTATTTACCGCCTATTTTATGTAATGATTAATTAGTGACATCTGAATCGTTTGTCACTATTTAATCATTGCATAAAATCGGCGGTAGATAAAACTATTAAAAAGGTAACGATGAAATGTTTTGATAATAATATGTAAACACTGTACTTGTACTTTGCAGAAAAAAGTGATTGGTAATTTTTGAAAGAAGCCAGTAAGGCGACACTTCCAGCATCTTCTATAAGGTAAGATTTTTGTTCGCTTTATGCGTGGAGTTTATGTAGGAGCAAAGCCATCTCTGGCACACCCAACCGCACACAGTCAAAACGCCATGTTCCCGTTAGGTTATAAATGAAGTACACTGTATATTTGCTTTGACTTCTTTTCAAATTTTCAAAAGATGTGAACAGCGTATTTTTCATACTGTATATTTTATGATTTTAGCAAATGACCGGAAAATAGGATATTCCAATACCGTGTACTGTAAAATTCACAAAGTGGACGCATATTTCCTCAAAATATTACACCATAGCAAGATCACAGTTTTACAAATAAACAAGCAAGAATAATCGATATAAATTGTACGGATATAAGTAATAACTTATTATCATCAGTATTCATTTCATTATAAAGCTAAATAGAAACATTGCCACAAATGTTTTCATAATTAATATTATCAATCGGTGATATTATCTATCGGGGCAAGGGCCAACTGGTTAAAATGCTTTTCGTCTGTTTCATTGCCATGGATAGAGACAGAATAGATTGATAAGTCAATGCAGTGCAACATGAAAAGTTGCGGATTTGTGTCCCGATGGAAATCAGGATAATTAAAATGATAGTTTTCTGGTGAAACCATGGCCCTGGGATCGACTCAGCCTCTAACCAAAATCAATATCAGGACCGATAATCAGGTTGTCATGTCGTGCCGACTGTTTAGAACGGTAGGACACTAAACGTCACACCATCCCGTGCCTCCTATAGCTTCAAGTGTGATAATTTTACTACAGTTATAAATAATAATAGACATTAATAATTGTACGTTTATGCAATGATAAACGTTTCTTGCAAAGTATTTTGGACGTAAGAATACTATTATTTGTATTTTATTTTGAAATCTCAAAATTCATACAAGCATGTTCGATACTACTACTACTACTACTACTACTGCTACTGCTGCTGCTGCTACTACTACTGTTACTACTACTGCTGCTGCTAATAATAATAATAATAATAATAATAATAATAATAATAATAATAATAATAATAATAATAATAATAATAATAATAATGTCAGCCGCGGTAGGCTAGTGGATATATTCCTTGCATCTTTTTCCGAGGGACGCGGGTTCAAATCCTGCCGGATTCGATTAATTTTTGGGATGGAAAAAATCCGAGGGACAAATCTACCGGTAGGGACTTTAAGCCGTGGGTCCCGAGTTTGAATAATTTTAGTATCGTAATGTAACCGCTAGCCTGAATTAAGAGGTCTCTGTGCAAAATTTACCTACCGTTACTCAACCAAGTAATATCTTAGTTACCCACTAGGTGTCTCACTGAGGCGATATGCCAAACCTATATCACTCGTTGACATCTATGGGTAAATAAAGAGTAACTAAATTGGCTTGGGTGAAACATTCCCACTATGCGCACACTAATACCCACATGAGGTTGTATGGGGTATATACATGATGATTACGATAATAATAATAATAATAATAATAATAATAATAATAATAATAATAATAGCTTTATATTATCTGACAGATATAAGGCTTTAAAGACTTGTCTACGACTGAACCAGGTTAGAAAAAAATTACAATAATTAGTAATGTATCTAAAATATAATAAACCTATATTATTGCACGGTATATTTAAAATAAAATTATTATCCACAATATAAGTTGATTTACGAATAAAATATATGATATATAATATAGAAAATTGAAAACGTAACTATTAAATGCATTGAATAACTTTAATTATTTGGTAAAATAAGTATTTAACAATTAATTGAATCGTTTATTATTGAAAGGGCGCGTATCACCTTTCTTGAAATTCACACCGTACACAAAAAAGTCTTATTTTTTCTGGACATGAACTCTTTAAAAAAATAAACTATAAAATAAATGGGTTATTAATCCATACAGAGTAAAGCGGGACATGAGACGTTTCAGTACTACATGGGTCTAGGTTAACAAATGCCAATGTGATAAATATATAATTTTTGCAAAATCTGAAGTTGTCATCTTTCAATAATAAAAGATTCAATTGCATAAGCATGACTTGAAAATGTCAAGTGTGTGACAACTCCTGAATATTGAGGGAGTTAATACCAGGAGCGGACAGCGGCTACCGTGAAGGAAGCAAATTAAGAAGTGGGTTGTGGGGAGGGATTGTTAACGGAATGTTATCTTTTGACCCAGTGTCAAAATTGTCGTGAGATGATAACCAAAAATCTGGACGTAGGGATACTGGGATGTCGTTTTTGTATCACTTGTTAGTATTTATTAATTATGATAATCAATTTCGACAGAGTATGTTATAAAATTATATATGTTACAAGGATAATACTTTTATGAAAAATATTTTGGAAATTGTGGCCACTGCTCCGCTTCAGTCGTAAACATCTCAACTCTTCCGTAAATCCTAATTTTTAATCAGTGAAACAATATATATATATATATATATATTGTTTCACTGATTGATATATATATATATATATATATATATATGGTATGATAAGAAAAATAAATGCCTGGGCGGGATTCGAACCCGGATCTCTGATATCTGATATATATATATATAAATGTTTCACTGATTGATATATATATATATATATATATATATATATATATATGATATGAAAAGAAAAATGAATGCTTGAGTCGGGATTCGAACTCGAGTCTCTAAAGTCTGTACCTTTAGCGCTCTAACCTACTGAGCTACTCAAGAATTCCAATACAAGCATACAATTTTCTTATACATGTAGTATTCTCAATTCACACAAGAGGTAGCTGAAATTGTTCCAACTGCCATCTCGCGGCTAACGTAACAGTAAAGCAAATTTTTAAAGAGAATATTTACTTTATAGCAGTAACGCTTTTATATATAGATATTATAAATATCAAAAATGTCAAAAATATATTTATAATATCTATATATAAAAGCGTTACTGCTATAAAGTAAATATTCTCTTTAAAAATTTGCTTAACTGTTACGTTAGCCGCGAGATGGCAGTTGGAACAATTTCAGCTACCTCTTGTGTGAATTGAGAATACTACATGTATAAGAAAATTGTATGCTTGTATTGGAATTCTTGAGTAGCTCAGTTGGTTAGAGCGCTAAAGGTACAGACTTTAGAGACTCGAGTTCGAATCCCGACTCAAGCATTCATTTTTCTTTTCATATCATATTTGCCTTCATTGCCAAATGTCAAGAATATATTTATAATATCTATATATAAAAGCGTTACTGCTATAAAGTAAATATTCTCTTTAAAAATTTGCTTAACTGTTACGTTAGCCGCGAGATGGCAGTTGGAACAATTTCAGCTACCTCTTGTGTGAATTGAGAATACTACATGTATAAGAAAATTGTATGCTTGTATTGGAATTCTTGAGTAGCTCAGTTGGTTAGAGCGCTAAAGGTACAGACTTTAGAGACTCGAGTTCGAATCCCGACTCAAGCATTCATTTTTCTTTTCATATCATATTTGCCTTCATTGCCAAATGTCAAAAATATATTTATAATATCTATATATATATATATATATATATATATATATACATACACACACCGTGTTACAAAATGAAGGACGGGGATAGCTTTACAAACGAAATTGGATGCGTGATTATTTGCTATAATGAAAGAAAAACTATTAGTTCATTATCCTGTACGCAAGTAATTTGTTTCTTGTCATTATTACGTCGTCAGCGTTAAAATTGTGAAAATGACGATTCCTGTACAGAAGTCATTCTGTGTGTTGCAATTTGCGAGGGCTGGTTCCATTGTTGCAGTGCAGCGAGCTTTCTGACGGCAATTTGTAATTGATCCTCCGACAAATAAAATTATCCGTCGATGGTATAAACAGTTAGAAACAACTAGATGCATATGTAAAAGGAAAAGTCCAGGACGTCCACGAACACCAAATGACGCGTCGGTCCGGATGACATGATTCATTCCCATACCCTCCACGGTCTCCCGATCTCACACCTTGTGATTTTTTTCTGTGGGGATATGTGTAGGACCATGTGTACGTACCACCACTTCCGGTCGACCTTCCAGACTTGAGAAGAAGGATTGTCGCTGCTATTAACTCCATTACTCCAAATATGCTGACCAAGGTTTGGGAGGAATTCAGTCGAAAGGTGCTCACATCGAACATTAATAATGTATCTTATGAAAAATCGAAGAGTTTCTCTTTAATCCCAAGTAAATTTTGTTCTCATGTATATATATATATATATATATATATATATATATATATAATGTAAGGGAAATTTAATGACTTTGAAACCCATCCATCATTTTTTGAAAACCTTGTATATATATGAAATACTGAACAGTATTTCCTATTTTCTTGAATATATATATATATATATATATACTCCAAACGCGACAGGCCTACAAAGGTCCTTAGCCAATTAGCCAACCATCCGGCTGCTGGCCTCAAATCCATATGTGGTAATCACAGAGGTAGACGATTATCTAGCCATTGTAGGGGTGACATGTAGAATTTCTTGAATAATGTTCAGATTTCCTAATCCAGTGCGGTTTCTGTAATACGTATGGTTTCTTTTTATTGCTAGCAAGTAGGCGCATACATTTTACAGCAGAGTAGTTAAGGGAAATATCGGTCAACTTAAGACTGGACAGAGTTCATTTTATCATTTGATATTCAGGGCCTATGCAGGCAGTTATTGAGTATGCAGGACCAGGGCAGGAGTCTTTATGTTACTGGAACCACTGCCTGCCGTCTTAAAACTCTACCGCAGTAATTTTGTCTGAAATTGCAAATGAAGCTCTATTCTGCAGGATTTATGTGTAATGTGTGGCTTCCAATCTCAGCAGGAAATTGAGCATCTCAATTTACTTAATGTTTTTACACTTTACGGATGTTAGGTTAATAATGTAAATCGTGTGTTTTTTAATATCTGAAACCTGTATAAATTCCAGTATACTGGTTTTACATTATCTTTAGAATTTTTAAATAAAATTTATTGCTAACCTACAGTTAAAGATACCTCATCATATTTATGAATAAATGTGGAAGAAGGTGTCAGGGTAATGTAAGTCGATGTATGGGAAAAAATAACTCAGAAGACAGAAGAGAATGGAGGCTTGTTGATGGGACGGTCAAGACCTGTACCTAACTCTATGTAGCATATATGGTGATGATTATTATAATGCTCTGTTGTTTGGAGATTTAAGCAAAATTATATATATAGGTATGGGGCTTCCGCTGGTTCAGAGTCCCCTTTTGGGAACACATTTTCTCCTGAAGTATACAATAGTATGATACCGGTGCCTAACCTGTATTGTGAGGAATATGGATAGCTCCCCTTGCCTAGTTACCAATACTATGCAAACCGGAAGGTAGGAAGTTCAGGCAAGGATTTTTAAACGTACTGTCGGATCCATAGCCTTGGGGTCAACTTAGTCTCTAACGGAAATGAGTACCAGCCGTTTGTTTAGGAGGTAAAATCGGCCATCACGCAGTACTGAAAACTGGGTGTCATTTAGTGCCGATGATCTATAATGGTGAGAGCCTTAACCTTATAACTCCCCAAGTGCAAACTAAGGCCTGTAGTGGGATTATGTTATAATCTACCTGTGCCCTTACAATAAGTAGCTGCTCCAATTAAAAAAAAGCTATAACTTTTCGACCGATATGCTGATCCCATGTTACCCCTTTACTAGTTAGATGGTCATCAATCTCTTGAATTAACACATCTGGGTGTGAAGTCAGAAGGCGGCTGGTAGACCAACGACCTTCTGACCTGTCGAGTCATGGAATAATAGCATACATACATACATACAAGAACCACCAAGTTCGTTCACAGAGAAACCATTATACACAATGATTGACTACTTGATCCCTACCTCCCTCATAACCTGATCAGTCTGTTTACTTTGTATCTATATCTCTTTCTTATATAATGCATTTGATCAGTTCTTAAATAACTTCATAATGACTTCTTTCGGAAGGAAGTAGAAACTGTAGAACCTTTGTTATTTGTGGTACGCAAAACAATAGTAAAGTAATATCATATTTCTCTTCAAATATGATTTATCCATCATTGAGATGATGTATGAAATTAATAATAAGAACATCGAGTAAAGTAATATATTTATTAATTTACGCTCTTTAACAGCTCAGGTCATCAGCTTCTCAATTCAAAATTAACTCTGATAGGTCCGGCAAATTTAGTTAGAGGGCTCTTATTTAAGGCATGAAATTGTCTTACGTGCAGTAAATTTACCAGACGGAATCCATTACTTTATTTTATTTTCGAAAGAA
This sequence comes from Diploptera punctata, assembly GCA_030220185.1. NCBI lineage: Eukaryota > Metazoa > Arthropoda > Insecta > Blattodea > Blaberidae > Diploptera > Diploptera punctata. Next base: position 912,539 of record JASPKZ010008566.1, read on the forward strand.
ATCATGTTCAGGGTACTTGGAGACTTAAAAATCCATCGACTCTGTACGGTTTTGAATCTGCAAATCTGGGCACTGGTGACCTCTGTTCCACCAGGACCAAATGCCACAAACATATGAAGCCTGAAATAAAATGTATTTCAGCATGAATTGTTGGTAATTGGAGCTCATCTGTGAGTTTTGAATCAAATTGTCTTAGATTTTGAAGCACCTAACAACGTTAAACTGCTTACTTATTTTCAAATTATTTTTTACTGTGCAGTTATGATGTTGGTTTTTAATTTTAAAATAACTTTTTACACATTTTAATAAGTAGACATATACTCTGTTTGCTTCAATATGTACTTGGTGTTTTAGATAAGTAAAAAAATATATGTTCTCAAAATTTCCGGCTATTGATCACATAAATATCAATGTATATCCGCTAAATATAATTCGCATGAGAAAAAAGTTGGCGTGCTCATTAACGTTGTTCAAAATCCTCGACAGTGACCTCATCTATTTTGAAATTATTCAATGTCTAGTAAGTTTAAATGTGTCATGGATTGCTAGTATTACTATCAATAGAAGAGAGGAAACTTGAGAATCCAGATATTTTACAGAAAAAATAAGAAGTTTAATTTTTATAAAAATCAGTAGTCTTCTCTTTGAGCTACAGAGATCGAAATTATACTGTTGTGGAAGTCAAAATATGAAACCATGAAACCTTATTCATTTAATTATTGTCATTGATTTTATTATACCGAGTGTTACTGTGCTTTCTATCAAAAAATGGCGCCTTCATAACCGATTCAATCCTGGAACAATCCCCGCCAATGTTCGTCATGTAGCTATGAAAGTCATTGCTTTCAACACGTGTTATACGCATATCAGTTGTGTTCTCGCCTTTGTATAGGTAAAGAAATGCGATCGTGGACTCCATGAATCACTCTTTAAAAAATTAACTTATGCAGAAAGTTATTTCAGCTTATTTTCAACATCTGCCCATACAGCGTATGAATCTTTGGCTGAAATACGGCATATACTTGGGAACACTACTATAAGTAAAGTTCCATGGCCCCCTCGCATTAAAAATCTTACTCCAAGGGATTTATATCTACTTATTTATTTATAGGGGAACTAGAAGATAAGGCGCTCAGAAATAACTACCATACGATGAATAAACTAATCAAACGGAGCTAGAGAACTCGCGCGTGTTAGTAGAAATTTCATAAGAAGAAATAAAATATGTATGGCTGCTAATGAAGTATGTTTCCATCATCTGTTATAAGGAAGGTAAGTAGAAATATTAAAAATAGGAATGAAATCATTGTACATCACCGCAAATACGCGAGATACTTCGCCGGGAGTTGAACCATGAATGCAGTGGTGAAGATTGCCTCGTGTTTTGATTCAGCAAAAGGAGGATAACTACTCACCACGGAATATATAGTGACTGTCATCATGTGAAATTCTTTTTTAGATTAATTTTATATATCTCAGTTAGACTCTATCTGCTGTATCATTCGTTTTATTATTTCTAATAGTAATTACAGATGAACGTTGAAGTTACTAAATTGAATAAATTGTAGAGAATGTAGGTACCTGGTGAACATTTTCCTGAACCAATTTTTAAATACTCGTATTTTATAAAATTTATTTAGTCATTCGTTTTATTCTAGGTTTTTAGAATTTTATCATTTATTTAATAATTAGTTTTGTTCTTTATTATTATTACAACAAAACTTATATTTACGTTTTTATTTTAATATCACACATACTCTATTTGTCTTGTACGAATGTAGGAGTCCCGCACATGACCTCAATTCCATCAGAATAAATTAATTAATGCAAAAAAAAATCTTACAAGCGTGTAGATGGATAAAACTGGAACAGCACGATTGTTGGTTGAGAGGAGAATAATTTTTATTTACTTTCGTATTACACCTTAAACGTTGTAAAAGTCATTTTGAATCTCTGAACTGTACGCATATAGGTACAACATATAGGTCTATACACCTGTATGCATGCATGCGCACATGCATGGATGGATCTGCGCATGTATACGTATGTTTGTCTTTCTGCGTGTTTGTATGTTTGCCTTATTTCAAGACTCTCGAGTTAAAATCAGGATCCATATGGTGAAATCCTGTTATATTATGCGCTGAAATTACGAATTTACCGGTAAGCAGTGTCACAAGAGAATAATCAGTTTCCTAAATAAACAATGCATGTAATATATTACAGAAATGGAGGGTGAAACAGATTAAATTGCACAGAGAAGGAGGGAAAGTGCACAATCACTTAAATGACGGTGAAACATGTGACGAAGCTATCAGTTTTAATGCAGCGGGCTACCGACCCCAAGGGAAAAGTTTTTAGGAGACTAATCAGAACATGTCTACAACTCTAGTCCATCACGCTCCAGTCCCTCGATATGCGCAATACAGGCCTCCATAGAACACTAATCACCAAAACGTATGTTTTTATACCGTGTTCTGTATTGATTTGTGAGTAGGATGCTAATAATAGTGTTATATATCAATGCGATTTGTGAATATGTAACATTTAATCATCGGATGTTCTCCATCCTCTTTCCACTATCGCTACACGTTTCAATAATAAATTTTAAGGAAGTGCTGGAAATATGACAAATTCCCAGGTTAAGAATTTGACACATATATTAATGAGCCCCTCTTAAATATGTTTTCAACAATAGCTGTACATGCATGTTGCATAAATTGATTTAGTCAGTCTTTATGAGGAATTATGAAAACTAAGAAATACATATAATATGTTGGAATTAATTTTAAAAATTTGCATTAACGAAAATATCCCGAGAGAAATATATGAATAGCAATTTAGGTAATATATCTCTAATTAGAAAATAATAGTTTATTATCTGTAATATTAAAGCAAACTCCTGTTTTTCTTCTCCTCTATTATTATTATTATTATTATTATTATTATTATTAATATTATTATTAATATTATTATTATTAATATTATTCTTAATATTCTTCAGTCTCCCTTTGGAGAATATGCAAGCTAACAACTATACAAAATTAAACTGCTACTCTAGTAAACCCAGCTTAAACCTTTCCCAGCCCAACAAGTTTTATATGACGAAATAAAAAGTGTGACAAAGGTGTGTAAATAATTGCAAGGGAAATTTTATTTCTTTAAATAAGAAACTCTTCAGTACATACAGGTTGCAATATAAGTATAAGGAGCTTAATCCATATTTGATTCGTCTTCCGGGCTTATAGGCCGTGGTCTGGTTGTCTTCTTACTCGACGTTTCGTCTACTGCTGCGGTAGACATCATCAGGAGATACTGCGTGCTTTCTGTGAACTCCTCAACAGTCGGCTGCAGACTGACTGGTCATTGGAAACTGTCTCTCTGTTTATAGCTAAACCCCGGGTGGAGGGGAGGTTTTCTGCGCGCACCGAGTTGTGCGCTGTATTGCCGTGTGCAGAAGTCATAGGCTTCGTTGTCGTGTTATGCAGTGCTGGGATCCAAATTTTGTTTATCTTCAAGGTTTCTTCTTTTTTGTTGAAGGAATTTTTATGTTTGTATATTTCTATGGCTTCTCTGTATAGTCTGGTGTAGTAATGTGATGTTTGTGCTAATACCTGGGTATCTTCAAATCTTACAATATGTTGTTGGTTGTTCATCAAGTGTTCCGCTACGGCCGATTTTTCATTTTGTTTTAACCTGCAGTGTCTCATGTGTTCTTGTAATCGTGTGTTGATCATTCTTTTTGTTGTACCGATGTACACCTCTCCACAACTGCACGGGATACGATATATACCGGCATGACTCAAAGGATCTCTAGTGTCTTTGGCTGGGCGCAGTATATTGCTGATTTTTTTGTTGTTGGTTTGTAGGTTGTTGCTATGTTGTATTTCTTTAATATTCGTCCAATTTTCTCTGTTGTTGTTTTGATATAAGGTAGGTAAACCTTACCATTTATCTCTTCCTTGTTTTTCGTTTTCGGGCCTATATTTCTTTGGATTTATGGCTCGACGAAAATCTGTTTTGCTGTATCCATTGGTAAGAAAAGCTGCATGGAGATGATTGATTTCTTCTTGCAGATACTGTGGTTCCGAAATCCTTTTGGCTCGTTCAACCAGGGTTTTATTATCCCGCGTTTTTGTCTAGGATGGTGGTTAGACTGTTTGTGTAGGTATCTGTCTGTGTGAGTATTTTTCCTGTAAACCTTGTGTCCAAGTGTCATGTCTTGGTTTCGGATTACCAAAACATCCAAAAACGGTAGACTGTTGTCATGTTCCTTTTCCAGGGTGAATTGGATGCTGGGACAAATCCCATTTATGTGCTTCTTGAAGTTATCTAGTTCCTCCTCACCGTGTTCCCAAATGACGAAGGTGTCATCCACATATCTTAGCCAAACTGTGGGTCTTAAGGCAGCATTCTCCAAAGCCTGTTTTTCAAATTTTTTTCAAATTTAAAAAATTAAAAAAAAATTTGAAAAAAAAATTTCGGAACCACAGTATCTGCAAGAAGAAATCAATCATCTCCATGCAGCTTTTCTTACCAATGGATACAGCAAAACAGATTTTCGTCGAGCCATAAATCCAAAGAAATATAGGCCCGAAAACGAAAACAAGGAAGAGATAAATGGTAAGGTTTACCCACCTTATATCAAAACAACAACAGAGAAAATTGGACGAATATTAAAGAAATACAACATAGCAACAACCTACAAACCAACACAAAAAATCAGCAATATACTGCGCCCAGCCAAAGACACTAGAGATCCTTTGAGTCATGCCGGTATATATCGTATCCCGTGCAGTTGTGGAGAGGTGTACATCGGTACAACAAAAAGAATGATCAACACACGATTACAAGAACACATGAGACACTGCAGGTTAAAACAAAATGAAAAATCGGCCGTAGCGGAACACTTGATGAACAACCAACAACATATTGTAAGATTTGAAGATACCCAGGTATTAGCACAAACATCACATTACTACACCAGACTATACAGAGAAGCCATAGAAATATACAAACATAAAAATTCCTTCAACAAAAAAGAAGAAACCTTGAAGATAAACAAAATTTGGATCCCAGCACTGCATAACACGACAACGAAGCCTATGACTTCTGCACACGGCAATACAGCGCACAACTCGGTGCGCGCAGAAAACCTCCCCTCCACCCGGGGTTTAGCTATAAACAGAGAGACAGTTTCCAATGACCAGTCAGTCTGCAGCCGACTGTTGAGGAGTTCACAGAAAGCACGCAGTATCTCCTGATGATGTCTACCGCAGCAGTAGACGAAACGTCGAGTAAGAAGACAACCAGACCACGGCCTATAAGCCCGGAAGACGAACCAAATATGGATCAAGACGCCGGCCGTGAAAGCCTACAATTATATACAAGGAGCTTAAGTACGAATTTCATGTCCCAATAATAATAATAATAATAATAATAATAATAATAAAATAACAAAATAATAATACTCGTAATAATAATAATAATAATAATATGATGATGATGATCATGTATTACAAAAACACTGGCACACTATCATCATCGACATGGGATCAGTTAGACGGAAGTTGAAATAAATAATCTAAAGCGAATATCATACCGTGTTTTTTAATAATTAACTGATTGACATAATTAAATATTTTAGATAGTGCGCGAGAATTGTGGCAAGTTAGTCACACAGCCTCCTGTGTAAATCTAAATAAATCCCTATCGGAAATAATAAGCAGATAAAATTATAACATCATTAAATGAAGCAGTTACTGGACTTAGGTCATATTTATATTCAAATTGATCAGGGAAGCGAGTGGAACCTGATTATATAGGAGCAAAGGCCATGTAAAATGATCCAAAGAAGTCAGCATCAATGTAATCAAATTATTAGTTATTAAAGAGGGCACTGACAACTCAGGTAATGTAACCCTTTCTTTTATTAAGACGGAAGTGGCTGACACATCATAATAACCTACTAATGACAAAATCCTTTGCTAGACAGATTGAGTAGAAATATCTTCTAAGCCTCCAGTTAACTGATTTATCGTGATAACCATAACCCATTAGCTAAATGTACAAGCGGGGGTTTTACCCTGACACAAACTACGTTAGCAAAAAAGTGTGGGAATATGGCAAGTTTCTAGCGTCGCAAGCCTAGGAAAAAACCCAAGCCTAAGAAAAAAACCCAAGCCTAGCTAATGTTTGTGACCCGACTGTACGTGAAGCCAGCACGGGATAAAAAGGTCCAACCTCTGAAGGCGTAAATCGCCAATAATAAATTTGTAACACCCCCGGGATCAAAATAGGAGGGAGCATTAACCAATTATATGTTTCGTTATATGTGCCTAAGCACTGACCTTAGGTCCACGAGATCGAGGTAGTGGGAGTAACTAATTTACCTATAGGCGAGAGAGGCTTCTCCTCGTCACTCCTCGTATAAAATTACATCAAGACACTTCTCAAAAACACTTCGTTCTAAGAGTTGAATAAAGCCACTTCATATAGACAATTACTTGCAGTGTATAAAGTTAAGAATAAACTACTTTTACCAGACATTCTCTACACATTAATTCTGCCCGACGAAGTCCTCGTGGAATCCCGAGATAAGAACCTCAACTCTACCGATTACCAACCTGAGCAACCTAAGTTCTCACACATGGAGAACTCCTTCAGTATTCCTAGTGTCACTAAATCCAATCTTTACCTCTTTACCCAACAATAACCCTTCTCCATATTGGCTCCCTAACGTGCGGGCAGAATAGGTCGTAAAAGTAACACACGAATAGAAATCAACGGCAGAACGACTAAGTCCCACGACCACGAGGCAACCAGGACAGAGAAGATGATGGCAACAAGCAGGCAACCCTGGATGCGGAACGAGAAGACAGCGACTGAAGGAAGGAAGCAGTAAGTGACACAACAGCAGAATAAGCATTTTCTTTACTTTTTACATATATAAGAAATCAAAATATTACAGTGATTTAACGGAAAAATATCTGTGTGTATTTATGTTGTTAAGAAGTAGGAATAGAAAGAGGCAGGCAAATAAAGATAAAAAAATAGATAGGAAACACGAAGAGATTAGGGAGAAGGCTTGTGGGCAACTGATTGAAGGAGAGAACGAAATCGTAAGGATGGGAGAGGATAACGAAGATGGCAGAGAGAACTTAGAGCAGAGCACAGGGGAAAGTAGTGAAAGCAACGCAGGAGCAGAAGCTAGAGGGGAAGTAGAGGACAAGGGAAATCCAAGCACCGACACCATGAAATACATGGAAATGCTAATGTCGAGAATAGAGGAGATGGATAGAAGTAGGAAAATGGATTTAGAGACGATAGATAGAAATAGGAAAATGGATTTAGAGGCAATGCAGAGGAATATGAAACGGGAAATTGAAACTTGGAGAGGACAGATGGAGATAAGCAGGGAAAAGGATGTATTTACGTTGAAACAAACATTAAGGGATGAGATGTGAAAAGATAGGGAGATATTAGAAGCGAAAATAAATGAATCGCCAGCATGTGTAGAAATAAAGGTAAACATAACGAAAGAAAAACCTAAAGACTTAGAGAAAATAGAAAGCAGGACGGATAAGGACAAAACAATGTTACAAACTAATCTACGAGAAAAACAAGAGGAATTAAAAGGGGAAATAAAACGAGTAGACAAGAATGGGCTCTGTAGTGTAGAGAACTCGGACAAAAGGGTAAATTATATGTGTCTATTTGTACAAAAGCCAGCCCACGAACAAGAAACACTAAAACTCCAAGTAGCTCAGAAAATTGTTAAGCAGGATAAGCGCTCAGAAATGATCGAAACAATAGTTGATTCTAGATTTAATGAGTTAGGCACTAATATAGAACAGAAAGTGACTAACGAAATCAGTAAACTAAATGATGTAATAAGTGTCATCACAAAGAACATAAATAGTAGAGGTCAAAAGGATAGGAACCCCGAAAATGAATCATACGCGTCGGAGAGTGTTTCTTGGACGACGGCTAATCACAAAACATATGCACGTACATAGATACTAGGGAACCCAGAGATCGCTAGTAATTCTGTGGCGCATACTAACCTAGATGATAGAAGTAAGAATCATTTGAAAAATTTTGACAAAAGTCTAGTTATTATATGTGAATCTGAGAATAAGATTGAGGCTGTAAAGACCCGATAAATTACCATGCGTGTGTTCAGAGTTTGTTTGCGTGTGAGCGTAGTATCGCAAAATATATATATATATATATATATATATATATATATATAATAGTACAGGAGGCCTTTGCGAGTTAACAGACTGTGAAATTAGACACTAATAGTATTAAGGGTAGACAGACGGACAGTGAAAGTTGACACTCGAAAAAAAAGGGAGGGAGAGATTTTAACACGTAAGAATGACAACGGAATGGATATATTACGTATGTATGTATGTCTTGCATTGTACTATATTGTATTGTGTGCACAGGTAGACACTACCGTGATTTTGGGTACGAGATAAATGTCCATGTAAACGCTGAAATTATGCAGTACCCAGGTAAGGAAGTGGTTATATACCGACAGAATTTTGATATAACATACAAAAGGTACAAACATATAAGCTCTACATAATCCCCAAACAAAATTAAAAACAAGACCTGATAAATTATACTTAAATGCATGAACCAGTTTTCACGGGATTCGAACTCAATACTAGCTGAGATTAGGACATAAATGAAAAGTATTAGTGAAAAAAAAAATAATTGTTGTATGGTAAAATACCAAATATAATCAGTAATTAAAATAAATAACACTAATAAAGTGATTAAATAGGCCTAGATTAAAACGCTAATCGCGAGAGGAAAGGGCACAATGACTGCGAAAAAAAATAAAGTGAAATGTCGATTTAGATATTAATCATGATAATACCCCCATATTGATGAATATGATATAATTAATTGAATTAGTGTGAATACATAACACATGCATGTCCACTTTCAGCTAAGATTGAGGGCGATTAATAAATTGTTGATTTGAACTTAACGATGGAGAATGGATCTATATTTTTAAATGTTTTAACCCAATCGCTCGAGCAGAAAGCTGCAGTATCTACTTAATCCAGTAAATGTTAAAATGAGCCCAGATAGGCCATTGTCATTGTTTAATACATATAGGTAATTGAAGAAACTGGTACAACAATCTGAATACGAATAATATCATGATGATTACGATTATTTTGTCTAAAATAACAATCAGACAGCGTAAACATAGGAGCTAATGAGACAGGGTGAAGCTCAATGCACCTTAATTGAAAGGCCGAGTGGCGGTGTGAACCTATAAAGCGTGAGGAATTTATTTGTTGATTATATTTACAGAATTTGTATTCGATGTTAAGAATGAGATGAGATGAAGTCATGATCGCTGATGGAAGCGAATGTGACAATTTGTGCGAATTTGTATTCGATGTTAATAATGAGATGAGATGAAGTCATGATCGCTGGTGGAAGCGAATGTGACAATTTGTGCGAATTTGTATTCGATGTTAATAATGAGATGAGATGAAGTCATGATCGCTGGTGGAAGCGAATGTGACAATTTGTGCGAATTTGTATTCGATGTTAATAATGAGATGAGATGAAGTCATGGTCGCTGGTGGAAGCGAATGTGACAATTTGTGCGAATTTGTATTCGATGTTAATAATGAGATGAGATGAAGTCATGGTCGCTGGTGGAAGCGAATGTGACATACTATACGATTCTGTATTCGAAGGAAATGATTTTGCACGCTTAAGAAAATAACGTCGTTTGGCTGAGTAATGATATAGCCAGCTATGCTTTGGCAAAGTAAATGGGCCGAACTATGTTGAGAATAAAATATTAAGAATCATGAATATTTCATGGATTAATAATCATGATGAATTCGTATGTATGCAATACCTATGGGGAAAATATGAGATCAGGGTGTAATACTATCAACAATAATTGTTTATAACGATAGCACAGCTGCTTAAACGCGATATTTAGTATTTTGGTCGCAAATATATAGATCCATGTAAATAAGTCTTATTGACTCAATTTAAATTAAATTTAGCAAAACTGAAGTATTATTCGACATATGGTTTGAAGTAGACAAAACTGGTTCATCGCAAATGAATTCCCAAGCTGTAGACGCACATTATAACGTAGGTAGATATTAAGGTGTAAATGAAAGTGTAAATAAACAGTTACACACGAAGAAACAATTTGTGCTATACTGGTATTCAACTAAATAGTTTTGAATGGCAATTGTATAAGCATGAATGGTTTGAGTAGACCACCAAATATATATTAAGGGTGTATCTTTTTTTTCTTTATGAATATTTATGTATGTCTATATTGCAGAAAGTGAGTCTATTTAACCTCAAAGAACGATCCCAGGTAAAAGGGATACATATCAGTGTTTACAATCTGTACATAATTGACGTGCTGGCAACACTCTCAGGGTTAACGTGCTCTAACCAAAATATTATAGCCATTTTTTTTAAAGGCCACTATAGCTATGATACTAGCATTATATTATGCGAGAGGATTATAAACAAATGAAAAAATCCCTTGATTTTTCCATTTGATTATAGGGCATTTGTGGCAAGTTAGTCACACAGCCTCCTGTGTAAATCTAAATAAATCCCTATCGGCAATAATAAGCAGATAAAATTATAACATCATTAAATGAAGCAGTTACTGGACTTAGGTTATATTTATATTCAAATTGATCAGGGAAGCGAGTGGAACCTGATTATGTAGGAGCAAAGGCCATATAAAATGATCCAAAGAAGTCAGCATCAATGTAATCAAATTATTAGTTATTAAAGAGGGCACTGACAACTCAGGTAATGTAACCCTTTCTTTTGTTAAGACGGAAGTGGCTGACACATCATAATAACCTACTAATGACAAAATCCTTTGCTAGACAGATTGAGTAGAAATATCTTCTAAGCCTCCAGTTAACTGATTTATCGTGATAACCATAACCCATTAGCTAAATGTACAAGCGGGGGTTTTACCCTGACACAAACTACGTTAGCAAAAAAGTGTGGGAATATGGCAAGTTTCTAGCGTCGCAAGCCTAGGAAAAAACCCAAGCCTGAGAAAAAAACCCAAGCCTAGCTAATGTTTGTGACCCGACTGTACGTGAAGCCAGCACGGGAAAAAAAGGTCCAACCTCTGAAGGCGTAAATCGCCAATAATAAATTTGTAACACCCCCGGGATCAAAATAGGAGGGAGCATTAACCAATTATATGTTTCGTTATATGTGCCTAAGCACTGACCTTAGGTCCACGAGATCGAGGTAGTGGGAGTAACTAATTTACCTATAGGCGAGAGAGGCTTCTCCTCGTCACTCCTCGTATAAAATTACATCAAGACACTTCTCAAAAACACTTCGTTCTAAGAGTTGAATAAAGCCACTTCATATAGACAATTACTTGCAGTGTATAAAGTTAAGAATAAACTACTTTTACCAGACATTCTCTACACATTAATTCTGCCCGACGAAGTCCTCGTGGAATCCCGAGATAAGAACCTCAACTCTACCGATTACCAACCTGAGCAATCTAAGTTCTCACACATGGAGAACTCCTTCAGTATTCCTAGTGTCACTAAATCCAATCTTTACCTCTTTACCCAACAATAACCCTCCTCCAGAATATATTAGAGCTGTGACGTAATTCTTAAGTTCATTGGAAATTAGGTATGGTTTTGAATAAATAAGTAGGCCTACTGGATTGTTTGTGATAACTCGTGATTTCATTTCCTAAACCTTCAGTATTCCAAACTTTATGATACCGCATTTTGACTACTGTGACGTTCTACTAACTGACATAAGTGGCGGATTGTCGGACAAACTGCAGCGTGTCCATAATATGTGTATCAGATTCATATTTAATGTTCGAAAACACCATTACATTTCTCCATTATTCCACGAATTGCCATGGCTACATCTAAAAGAGAGAAGAAAATCGCACTGTCTAATTCTCCTATTTAAGATCCCACATACCTCGATTCCCAATTATTTATCATCCCGTTTCCAGTATCTATCCTCAAACCACAACTTAAACACAAGATCACAACATAGTCTCTTGCTTAATATACCGCAACATAGGACATCACATCACTCCATGTCATATACCATCTTCACTTCTCGCAACTGGAATTCCCTACCACAAGAAATAAGGGGCTGCCGGACATTGGCATCTTTTAAAAGAAACCTAAATTTATATTTGCTCTAAACTCGACTTCATTATTATCCAGTGTAAGGTATATATATTAATTGGTGTTTCTCGTAGGATTATAATGTATCATATTTATATTATTATTATAATAATTATTTGATTATTATTATTATTATTATCATTATATCATTATTGTTATTACCCTATAAAATATTGTTTGTACATGACATTTACATTACTACATTATTGTATCTTTAACTGTTTATAATTAGTATAGTGTATATCTATATTTGTCAAATATGTATTTGTATTTGTGCTGGTTGAGTGCAAGAGAGGGCCTTATGGCCTTACCTCTGCCAGAATAAATAAAGTATTATTATTATTATTATTATTATTATTATTATTATTATTATTATTATTATTATTATTATTATTATTTCTTCAAGTTCCTTCCCTCATAAGAGAGTCCGCTTTACCCTGACTAAACCCAAGGCGAAACTTTAATTAACCTAATGTGAATCCTAGTGTATGCAAAGTGTATTATATATCTTACAGCAGGCCTGTTAATAAGTGCTCACTAGGTGTGAAAAGATCCTACGTCGGATAGGCTGAAAAGGTATGACAATTATTTATTGGAAATGCATTACATACAGGTAGGAGCGGGGGACCGCCTTTTCACACATTATCACAGTGATCCAGAATGTAAAAAGAACTGACAAAATTAAAAAAAAAATGACTTTTCATTAGAGGGCAAAAATCTGAACAGTCATCTAAACAAATAAATGGGTAACCAATCTTTCAAATAAATTATTCTCTATACTAATTATTAGACCTAATTTTCGGCCCGCGAAGTTACGCATAATAAAAACGGAATTTTTATGCCACATTTTGGACATATTATTAACACGTTTTGTAATTATTTTAATGCCTCACGCTCAAAGTGTGTTAAATAGACTTATACTTTCTTGCTAATGCACATATAAAGTGCCCACATCTGAATTATAACAAAATTAATAACTTTGATTTCGTATTTGAAAAAAAACTAATGTTATCTTGAGTTATAACGCTTTCGTCACCATTTCCCACGGCGATTTCTAATGCAAAGTTTAATATAAAGTGTTGCTAAACTTGATGGGTAAAAACGTTTGCTACAGTTTGCTTCTTTAGATTTACGCAGCACATTAATGAACTCGTGTTGTGCATATAACGCGTGACCTTGTTGCCCGTGAGCGTGTGTGTGCTTGCATTCAGGACGGAAATTCTGTCTCTACAATAACTGGACAGCAGATTGCAATAGTGCAATGCCCATAAAATAAGGCAGTTTCTTTAAAGCTTGCTAATTTATTTCAACAAATTTCACATAATTATACTATGCGCCAGTTTGTTTGATTTGCGGTGGCACCTTATGCAATTCAAAAATTTGTACCAAGTTCTCCGTGAAAAATTAGGTGAAGTTCGGAATAATCAAATCAAACATTTGTTTCAATTTGTATTAAATTCTATAAACATTGACAGTATCACTGAATATTATGTGAAAAAAATTCGTGTAGAGGTGACGCTATTCTGCAACAAAATATTTAACAAAAGTGAAAAGCATGAAATGTTTTAGTTCCTAGTTCATGTACACTTACAGCTCTAAAAAGCAAAGAGGACGCCCTAGTGTCAGTTTTGAAGATATTAGAGATAAAAGTAAAAAGCGAAATCCTATGGAACTTCGACGTGAAAACCCGTTCAAAGAACTCCATTTGCAACTAAGGTACATTTAAAGGAGCATGGAGAGGAAAAGGCATCGGAACTAGGAAATTAAGGGGTCTTAAACAACTCCAACAAGAACAGGAAAAACCTTTCGAGTTTCGAAATCATCAAAATCTTAACTCCAAGTAAATCTCTATAATGAAAGTGAAGTTATTACGTTAATTATTGAAGCTAATATAAGTCAAAGTCAATATATGTTTATAAGAGCACAATCAAAATAAACGCATGCTAATATCGATCAGTCATTTAATCGTATCCTTAAGTAAAGAACGTTGTTATCCTAGTAAGGATTTTTATTGAATTCCTTTTTGCAAAAGAAGTTTACTGCAGTTACAGAATTTGTTGGATCATACAACCTGGCGTATATTTGCATTAAAATATCCAGTTCATATATTATTATTGTTATTATTATTATTATTATTATTTTGCCAAATGCGCTTCTTACGATCATTGTTAGGAGTTAATAGACTGGATCACCAAAGGAACACTACTATCAGAGGAAAACTTGGAGTAGCAAGTTTAAATGAAGATATCCAAAGATACCAACAAGAATGGAAGAATCATCTGAGAAGAATGGCAAGAAATAGACTTCCAAAATTGGCATTTCAATATACCCCAACTGGACATAGGGACCAAGGAAGACCAAAACATCGGTGGAAAGATCAAGACCATCTTCGCTAGGTTTACCGTACAGGCCACATGGCCTAAAACGAATTTGTTCATGATGATGATGATGAAGTTTACTGCAGTTACAGAATTTGTTGGATCATACAACCTGGCGTATATTTGCATTAAAATATCCAGTTCATATATTATTATTGTTATTATTATTATTATTATTATTATTATTTTGTTAATTTGTCCATGTAATGGTGCGTTAGGCGTGTTCGGCCAGCACCCTTGTCATTCTCAGGCCTCTAGATATAGGGACTCATCTCATCTCTCGACCGGACCCTCAGTTGGACACGAGTTGAGGATATTTATTTATTTATTGTTATCATTATCATTATTTTCTAAATGCATCAGTCTATATGTGACTGGATTAATATATTTTTCAAAGTATCTCTGCAAATAAATTGAGTTTGTTAAACCAGTCACAAAGAACACTTCGCATATAACAACTAATTAAAGGGCGTCGCATCAAGTATTGCAGACTCAGATATTTTTTACTCTTAAAATTGTTATTCTTACACATGTGGAATGATTTGTAGCCCAAATAGCGACTTCCAAATCTTTGCCGATTTTTTCGCATTCTGGATCACTATGTTTAGTGAGGATTAATAACAGCCTTGACATAGTGCGATAACACTTGATCCTTCGTTTGGATACATCTCTTGGGCGTAACTCAATCTACACCTTCATATGTCACTGCAACAATGTAATGGTATAATAATAATAATAATAATAATAATAATAATAATAATAATAATAATAATAATAATAATAATAATAATAATAAATGAAAAGTGATGAGATAAGGATGCAGTGGAATAGTAGGGAAATGGTTGAACATATACAAAATTATCAGATTAAATTGTTCCAACACGTCCAGAGAATGTCAAATTCCCGTTTACCAAAAATGATTTACCACCTCAACCCTAAAGGCAAAAGAGACCTCGGAAGACCCTTCAACCGATGGAAAGATCAGTTTTTGTAGTCGCAGAACGGGCACCATCACCCAATACTGCATTCGGAATAATAATAATAATAATAATAATAATACTTTATTTATTCTGGCAGAGTTAAGGCCATAAGGCCCTCTCTTCCACTCAACCAGCACAAATACAAATAAATATTTAACAAATATAGATATACACTTTACTAATTATAAACAGTTAAAAATACAATAAATGTAGCAATGTAAATGTCATGTACAAACAACATTTTATAGGGTAATAACAATAATGATACGATAATAATAATAATAATAATAATAATATTAATAATAATAATAATATAAATATGATACATTATACGAGAAACACCAATTAATATATATACCTTACACTGGATAATAATGAAGTCGAGTTTAGAGCAAATATAAATTTATAGATTTCTTTTAAAAGATGCCAATATCCGGCAGCCCCTTATTTCTTGTGGTAGGGAATTCCAGTTGCGAGAAGTGAAGATGGTATATGACATGGAGTGATGTGATGTCCTATGTTGCGGTATATTAAGCAAGAGACTATGTTGTGATCTTGTGTTTAAGTTGTGGTTTGAGGATAGATACTGGAAACGGGATGATAAATAATTGGGAATCGAGGTATGTAGGATCTTAAATAGGAGAATTAGACAGTGTGATTTTCTTCTCTCTTTTAGATGTAGCCATGATAATTCGTGGAATAATGAAGAAATGTGATCATATTTTCGAACATTAAATATGAATCTGATACACATATTATGGACATGCTGCAGTTTGTCCGACAATCCGTCACTTATGTCAGTTAGTAGAACGTCACAGTAGTCAAAATGCGGCATCACTAAAATTTGGATTAAAATTCTTTTAAGAGTTGTAGGAAGAAAATGTTTAAGTCGCTTTAGGGAATGCATTATGGAGAAGATCCTTTTAGATGTTTGTTTTACTTGCACATGCCAATTTAAATTAGAATCTAAGTAAAATCCCAAGTTTTTAACGACGTCGGTATAAGGAATTTGTTCATTATCTAATATGACAGCCGGCATATTGCCATTGTTTATGAAGTGTAATAGCCTTGGATGTCCGATAATTGTTGCTTGCATTTTGTTTACATTTAGTTTCAGCCCATATTGTCTGGACCATAAAGATATATGCCTGAGGTCAGTGTTTACTTTGTCAATATATTCATTAATTTCGTCAGGCCTAAAGTGTGTGTAAATCTGTAGGTCGTCGGCGTAAAGATGATGCTTGCAGATTTGTAGTTTCTTGGTCACGTCATTAACATAAATCGAGAAGAGAAGAGGAGCGAGGACGCCGCCTTGAGGTACCCCTTTCCTCACCAAGCGCCACGAAGAAATGCGATTATTAACAGAAACTGATTGCTGACGTTTAGTGAGGTAAGATCTAAACCAATCAAGACAGTTTTCCGACAGATGTAGTGTCTTTAGTCTCGTTAGCATTAAGTCTATATCTACTGTGTCAAAGGCTTTGCTGTAGTCGAGTAGGACTATTGCGGTGAGTTTGCTTTTGTACATTGAGTCTCTTATGTCCTCTACAATGTCAAGTAGTGCAGTACTTGTATGATGTCCTGTTCTAAAACCAGACTGATGCTTATCAAGTAAGTCGTGTGTGATGAGGTAGTCTGTTAACTGGAGTGTATTATGTGTTCCAGTGCTTTAGATAAACAGGGAAGAATACTAATTGGTCTATAATCATCGAGTGTTGTGGGAGTGTTTGATTTCGGTGTAGGACGAACTAGAGCCATTTTCCAGAGTCTGGGATAGGTCCCGGTCATTATAGAGGCATTAAAAATGTGGGTTATTGTTGGGAGAATAATGTCTATTATTTTGTGCAGGAGAGTTATTGTTATATTGTCTATTCCTTGTGCTTTAGACTTAATACGTAATACTGCTCTTTTGTCGTCATCTGGTGAGATATAGGAAAAAAGAATTTGTCTCGGATAGGTTGGGAATATGACATTAGTTCATCTATTGTCTGTTGTTTGTGTTGTGAGTTGTTGTCAGTAGGGAGGCGGGTATAATGGTCATTCAACTCATCTAGTGGTAGGTCAGCTGTTTCTACCTGTAGTTTATTTTGGTATCATCATCTTCAAGGACTGTTAGTTTATTAAAATAAAAAAAATTATTTATAATTAAAATTTCCTTACGGTCGACAATTTTAAGATCCATAATTTTATAGATAGATTAATTATACAAATTATAGAATTGTGATTACTGTTGTAAGCATGCTCACAGCTATATTCTAGCGATAATATCATTGCCTCTGGCGCATTTGGTTCAGGTGAAGAAAAACTCCGAAAAAGACCCGCCCTGGTATTTTGCCCCTATCTTGGATCGAACCTTGAGCCCGTTGCGCCTGAGATAATGTTGTTAGCACTAGACTAAAGGGGTGGACATATTAAAATAAATAAATCATAATTTTAAATATTTTATAATTATTGTGTTCAGAAAATTGAGGGCCTTAAAATTCTCGACCGTAATTGGAAATAATAAAATTAATTTATCATGTCACACTATATTATGAAAATGGTATCTACTTTGCTACTCTGTCCTCGTTTTATTTCTGTAATGAGTAACAGGCAAGAGCTCATGAACATAAAAATTTATTTTGACTGGTTTATCCTCGCTCGAATAATAACAATGACCACTACGAGATCGAACGCACGAGCATAGGATTAAGAAGCTGTCGTGCTGCCGACAGACCATGAAAGTCAGATTTAACAAAGGTTATAATCTTCGTTGAAAAAAGTTAAAACGTATCCAATTTAAAGTTACTTTCAAATTAATCACTTCATGTTTAAAAACATTTTTTTTAAATTACAAAGTCATTCTGTTTTATCCTGCTGTCAAATGAAGTAATTAAATATTCACAGAAGGAATTTTCGTCACTAACATTTTCATCTCTATTTACGTCCTCAATTCCCAACATATAGTTCTTTTGAGTAAATTATGGGACACACTGGATATTTAGAATTTTAATTGGAAGCATCAAACTTGAGGAATTATAGGATTGAGTTTGTGAATGGCTTTATCCTACGCTAAAGTACTCTCGGTAATTGAAGTTTGTGAATACGCCCCGTTTTCACAAACTTGAAAGTTTCACTGGTCATCTGTATAGCACTTCTTCGTTACTAAGCCTCTCATGAGATTAACTGTATATTTTAAAATCTCTATCCAATTCCTCGAACACATTGGATTTACAAACTACCTACTGAAGCATGTGCTTCTGGCAGATGTAAGGCGTTGCTATCATAAATGTTGATTTGAGAGCAATAAAATATAGTCTAGAGGTTACTCGTCATAAGCGGTACTCAGTTCACTAAATCAACATGAAAGATGTCTCAAATCTTCTTCTTCTTCGGCTTTCCCCCACTTATAGGTTTGTCGTCTCCAGTTTCCATTTATCTCTACCATTTCAATCTCCCTCTTCCAAATTCCTATCATCCAACATAGATCTGACGTAGGTTTTCCGTTTCCATCTTGGTCTGCCACGTTTATTTCTTCCAGGGGGTGACCATTGGTACATATTTTTTGACCATCTTTCATTTTACATTCTTTGAACATGGCCATAACATTTAAGCGTTTGATTTTCAATCCTCTTAACAACAGATGTGGTGACATTCATTTCTCTCCAAAGGAATTCATTTCTTATTTTATCCTGTCTTGTTTTCTGGAGGCTTCTTCTAAAATAATCAAATTCAACTGTTATAATTTTATTCTTTCGTAATTCCGTCAAAGACCAAGTTTCACTTCCATATGACAAACTATTCTGTATTATGCTCTTATAAATTTTCATTTAAGTTTCCTTTGTAATATTTTTATTCCATGTAATGTCTTAGTTGCATTTTTTGCCTTTGCAATTTTAATCTGTACATCTCTCTCACAGGTACCTAAACTTGTAATTATTGACACAACATATTTAAAAATTCACACTTTTTTATTTTCCCTGTTTCAAGTATGAGGTCATCCACATCCTTTCCCAACCACATGTTTTCTGTTTACTGTAAATTTATTGTCTCAAATCTTTAGGGTTAAAATTATACAGACAGTGGAGGACTGTGAAAGTACTTTGAGACGGGGAACTAATTGTCCAAAATGCATATTTCAGATGATACGAGATCTTACGCGAAGAAAGTTTTTATAAATTGTTTTGGTTTTATATAGGCCTAGTCACGCGCCGTTATCGCCTAGCCGTTTAATGTAACATGCCCTGGCGCACAGCTACAGGATATACGCTGCTTCGAGTCATTATGACTGAAAAAAATTGACGGGATTTCGGCTAGTATGGGACTGGTGCCCATCCATCATCATGTGGAATTTCGGTATCTAAAATATGTAGCGGCTCCACGTTGAGGAAACCAATTATTGCGGCTAGAAAATCCGAAATGTTGACCTCATTTCGCCCTTAACTGGCTGTATGATCATCTACCTCTGTGATTAACGCATATGGATGTGAATCCAGCAGTCGGATGGATCTGTTGCGCCACGGAGGTTTGTTTTGCAGTTTTAATAGCAATCAGGTACTTGCTGCATTGACATTTGGTGGTGTATCTTTTCCTGTGGTGAACATACATTTTTTGATGTATGAAAACCCAGCAGACATTGTTCAGGAACTTTTTTTCTAGGATCACAGCTGCCATGCTATAAATGTATTTTTATTGCGTCACCTATCAACACATTTCTTTATTACATCGCACATCGGTAAGTAATACGATTTTTGTGACGTACTATTTCTTCAAATAAGTCTGAGACTACTGCTGAGTTCATATGGCTCTGTTACCATTAATTATGTTAGATTGTTGTCATAGTTTCCGTTACATTACGAAATATACCTTAAATTTCGGAATTTCATCCCCAGTGGAATTGAACACACAGATAGAACAGAGGAAAAGTGTACCCGGCTTATTACTCTAAGTTGAAAATCATAATCATGAATCAAAGCAATCTACACGATCCTCACTATTTATATAACTTTTTAGTTTATAACTAGCTCCAGTCGTAATACATTTTTCAATGTTAGTGATTTATTTCTGATAGATATTTAACTTTATTACATTGATTGGAGTCCAATTATATTGAATTAACAATTTCTAGCTATTTTTCAATTTCCGTAATGTGTGTCGTACTTCGTGTAATCATATTGTGCGGTATTCACCTTATTATTATTGTTAATATAATGTATTTAGGCCAATTCGCCGTTGTGGTCTCGAGGTAGCGAGCTGCCTTGTCACGCAGCGGGCCCGGGTTCGATCCCCGCTGGGGACAAGTTTCCTGAGTAAGGTTTTTTTCGGGGATTTTTCTCACCTGTAAGACAAATGCCAGGCCCAAACAGTCCCCGAACATCATCTGGCCATCATTATCATGAATATCATATTCACCTCATTAGATAAAATTTAGTTTTAAGGCCTCTCTTGGCGCATCATTACCCATCGTCATCACCCATCATATAACTGGAGCAGCGTAACCCCGTCTTCCAGGCGCCCTAACCTCAGAAGTGGGTTACAATACGCCAATGCCAGGAGAGAATACCTGAAATGTCGAATGACAAAAAGGTGGCATTGGACAAAAAAGGTATTTAGGCCTGTTACCGTTCATAGTCACGACTTCATCTTATTCTAGGAAGACCCAATATCTATACACATTTGATTTACAATTAAAATTCTTACTGCTTATTTTATTGTTCATAAACAGTGCGGACAGATTACACAGGCCTGCGAAGATTTTAATGCAAAGAAGTCAAATCCCTGATAACGAACTAATACAATTTTTTGCGTATCATGTACAGATTTCCACAGTTATATTTTTAACATAAAAATGAGAGTGCGCAGTCAACCACTTGCATGCGGTATATATGTTTTATATTAAAAAATGGAATACAATTTTATAACATAGTCACGGATTTTATTCATACTACTTTTTCATTGTTTTTAGCAGCGGGTAGGTTCATCCCATGGTCCTCTCCTGGTAACATTACACAGTTTCCGGCTAAAATCTGCGGAAGCAATAAGCCGCCTGTACACGGGCCAGATAGACCTATTGCAATTCCAATGCCACAACAATAGTATAAGAGAGTAGTACCAGCACTGCTTCCACCTCCAGCACAGAAGATGATTTAAATCTGTCCTTGTAATCAAATGGCAACCCACATCCTATCAATTAATGAAAATTAAACGATTTAGGTCTTAAAAAAAGTGAACGTTTAGGTTCGAAATTTAAAGAAGACAATCATTTAGCTCCTGGTAGTACAACTTTTTATTGGTCGTGAAGAAGATCTAAAACATTATGTCTGAATAGGGGAAGTAGTGTACAGTTATATCCCTTGCTTGAATGGTCGCCTAAGAACAGTTTATGAACCGGTAGATTGCCGCATATTTATTGATTCTATCAAAAGAAGTCTAATGGGCGATCTTCTGCATAATGGGAATAAATTAGCTTCAGTTGCATTAGTTCATTCAGTGTACATGTGCTATATTCTAGAAAAAATAAAATATAATGTACACATGTAGTTCGTGTGCTGTGAGCTTACGATTTGTGGTATTTTATTGGGGCAACAAGGAGGGAATGCGAAATATCCGTGTTTTTTCGTTCGAATGTGATTCTTGAGCTAGGGAAAGAACTGGGAAGTTACTAATCGGCCGAAAAGAAAACATCTGGTGACAGGGACAAAAATGTAGTAAATTGCCCCTAAGTTGATTCTGAAATAAATATTGTTAGCTCTTCTGCACATAAAACTAGGATTAATGTAGCAGTTTGTTGAAGTTTTGGATTAAAAGTCCCTTGTTACCAACACATTGTTAAGAAAATATGTCACGCTCGGAGGAATAAGTGAAGGAAGACTTTTGATGACCGCAGATTAGCAAACATATTTGTGATGTTACATTTAAAAACTGCATTTCTCTACTGGAACTACAAACTTGGGAACCATACAAGGACATCATCGAGAAGTTTCTGGGTAATGTTAAAGATTATCTATATGAGAAAATTGTTAAAACTATGTTGGAAAAGTTCAGGGCACTGGTATGTAATACTTGCTCGAATTTACACTTCCTCCACTCTTATGTTCAACACATCCGAGAGAATTTAGGAGAACTAAATGAAAAACATGTTGAGAGATTCCATCAAGACGTAAAGGAGATAGATAGAAACCAGGAACCAGGATCGATGGGAAATATCCAAGATTACCTACTATCATTGTTGTTTGGTAAGAGAAAATTCTCGTCAGGAGCACAAACGCCAAGCAACTCACAGTTCAGTTCATTTCTAGCTTGCCGGAGAAGAAAATAGGGATCTCAAGGTATATTAGTATTTTTTAAATTTATTTTACACTATGTAACTGCACAAATGAGATTGTATGAAGCCTCTGCAGTTTTATAGCATTTTAAAGTATTATTGATATTACATATAATGCAAAAATAAATAAATATTTAATTTCAGCAATGCAAAAAAAAAACCTTACTTTTAACATATGTGAATTCAGCACATCAAAATTAGTTTTAGAGACATGTTAAACCATGTACCGCAGAAAAATAAATAAATTCACATGTCTGTGTTATCTAATAGCAGTGACTCTTAAATTTCCTTTTTACGGGAGCTACGAGTTTCCCTCTGGCGACCAGATGTACGGATCTCCCGGCACTGCTACATTGGTATAGAAATTTGTACTTACCATTCTGAAAACATTTTTCTTTTCTTTTTTTACTTTTCGATCGGCCTGTATTCTGATTGCTCTTAATTTAAGTAATTATGTTGTTTGCCGAGCGGACCCGTAGATTTCTCCTGTTTCCTGCGCCAAATGGCTAAGAGATCTTTGTGTGGTATTTTCCTAGTCCTATCATGTCTAAATATTTTTCTCTAACAATATGTCTCATCTTCCATATTTTGCGATTATTTACTGTACCCGTCCGTTTGAATGATTGTGTAAACTTCATATTTCATTGGCATTAGGCACGAGAATATTTTGAAATTTCTTCTGGAATTTGTTTATATTCACGTAATTACACTAAAACAACATATTAACAGCAGATGCATAAACGAACTGTGTCGTATGGAACCACCTGATACATTGCTAATAGCTACAGCTAAGTTAATGGCGGGACTGTCACTTGACGGGAGTCATCTAGCGCCGCGAACGGTAAAGTTAGAACCTGCCCTTCTTGTATTCTGTATTTGCGATTACGCCACCTGTTTTTACTGGGAATAATGATTTAATTTGTGTTAAATACTTTGTCTAATTTTTAATTTCATTATTATTTATTTGATCAAGCAAAGTAAGGCCAGTACTCTTCTCTTGAACCTCACTTTTCTATAAATTATGTTATTAAAAGAAACTAAAACATACAGCGGGAAGCAAGGACGATTTTTTATATATAACACATTTCTTTATTACTAAACTCTGGAAACTTTTACAAGCATTGGCAAGGTTGCGGATTTTATTGAAGGAAATATATTGGCTTTCGTTGGAACATAACAAAAT
Organism: Diploptera punctata; assembly: GCA_030220185.1. NCBI lineage: Eukaryota > Metazoa > Arthropoda > Insecta > Blattodea > Blaberidae > Diploptera > Diploptera punctata. The sequence goes on from JASPKZ010008566.1 coordinate 936,595, forward strand.
ACTAGATGAGCAATTATAAATATAAACATATAGTAGCGGTACAGTATCGTAGTACTCTGAACATATTAGCTACGAGACTGCATTCTGAACACAATGAAACCTTAATATTTTATTTGGGGTTCGAATAAGAGAAGTGGACTAGTTATGAAAATATCCATGTCTCCGTAATTAACTTGAAATTCAATATTTACTTCAGATTTGCATGCATAGACAATTAAATATCTTGTGTGTATATATTAAGCATTTCAACAAATGTTTAAGAAAAAACGTGAATTTAGTTTTACATTAATTAATGATTTCATTAAATAATGATCTGCAAAACTAAACACAAAAGTTTTCTCTCAAACTACAACCCATAAGCACTCCATGAATATCACAAGCTTAATGATTATCTTAAAAGACGAAACGGAAGTCCAGAATAATTGCTTTTAACTCAATATCCTCGAGAATGAGAAAAAATAGATTTATTAATTAAAATAAAAATAAAACTGCGGTTTATTTTTATTTTAATTAATAAATATAGATTTTCATCACGTAAACACCAACTAAATTCATTATTTAAAAATATATTTCTTCGAAAATGACCAACATTCCCGCAGAAGTAAAAATTAACGTTAACTGTGAAAGCTATCACTTCAAAAATGAATATAATATCAATCATCAAACATATTAAATTTAAGGGAAGATGGGTTAAATGACGTAAACAATAAAATTGCTCGCTAATGATTACTCGAATTCCATGAATGTCTTATTTCAAAACCATGAACGTTTATATTTTTGAATAACCTGTGAATAATTGAGGTATATTTCCAAGTGGATGTGGGTGGTTCAGAGCAAACGTAGGCCTGTTATGCATGTCATGTTTGGAGAAAAAAAGTGATAATCCATAATTAATTCTGGAGATTATTTCACAATCCTCTTTACAATAGTTTTTACATTATTTGGTCTTGAACTATGATGATAATAAAATGTAGTTAGAATTATTCTAACAGAACTTTCTTTTACGACATATGGCAAGCATAGTTGGTCTTCTTATGTTTTGAACCATCCATATCCCAGTTCATGTTCGAAGGCAGTTGATTTCTCTGAATGAAGTAATTAAATACAGACGATATAAACTAGTTAAATATTTGATTCTAGTTTATACAACATCTCGATTAGATAGGGAATTTGATATTGATTCTGTGAGTAATGCCCGTCTACATACATAAATTCCAATAAAAATAATGAAACACAAAAAATATTGTAGCAATATATAACGAATTACCAGACGAATATTTATATATATTCCATTCTATTACCGCAGTTTAATATCTCACCTTTATGGTATATCTATGTGCCACACGCCTCCCGGGCCTTACAGTGCATTTTAACTATGGATCACACATACTTTTTCGACCACAAAGGGGCATGGTAGGCATCCCCGGATGAGTGATCAGCTCAATGTCAGTGTAACCTCCGAGACAACACAACATTAAGATGAAACACATCATTCACACACATTCATGCTTAACATGGCGAATATGATAATGATGACTACGATTGCCAGATGATGTTCAGGAATCGTTTAGGTCTTAATGTTTTCTGAAATTTGTCTTACAGGTGAGGAAAAACTCCTAAAAAACCATCGCCCATGAATGTTTTCGGATACCGATAATAATTATCTCAATGTCGTTAATAACTAGTGGTTCCGTTACAAGAATCATAGAGAGGCATCCCGTATAAAAAATCCCTTTTATATTGTCTGATAAAAGTTTCAAAATTTCAAAAGTTCCATGTTTCATGAATCAAATATTTAATACAAAAGGTAAAGTGATCCCACTACAGGCCTCAGGAGGCCCTTAGGGTAGTTGGAGGTTAAGGCTGCCACTTTTTGTGGACAATTGGCACTTGATGTCAGCCGGGTTGTCAGCCCTGCGTGACGGTCACCTTTACACTCAGAAAGTCCGGTACTCATTTCCGTTAGGGGCTGTCTCGACCCCAGGGCCCTAGTGCCGTCATTAGATTTGAGTCAGTTTAAAAATCCTGACCCCACCGAGACTCGAATCCTCTACCTTCCAGCTTGTAGCTTAGTGCCTTAACCACTACGCTACGGCATGCACCAAATATTTAATATTTTCCATAAAATAATTAATTGAAGCAATGACAAACAATTGAAGTGATCATGATACGGGCCCAATTCATCCAATATTGTTTGTTGATACTCCTATTTGATTTTGAACTTGTGTAGACATTGCGCTCAAGCAAGAGATAATTGACTGCTACGTGATATGACAGACGTCAAACTACCTACCCTTGAAGGCCTTCTAATGGATATCAACATATATGCTTTTTTCATAGATCGATAACCTTTTTTTCCCAAGTATTTCTTTCAACTAATATTCTCTCTGTCGTATTCATGTATCAGGTGCTCCCTCTAGGAAATCGGTCAAATTTCGAAAATAATACTAGTCAGTCACTTCCGACCGTAACGGGGAACGAACGTCACAACAGGCAAGTGCTCTGATACTTGCAATTTCGATAAAGCTCAAGGATATTTCGTGATAACAAGATGAAGTTCTTCACTATAACTATTCCAGCTGCGTGTGTTTATTTTTACACGCTTTATATTAGCTTGACCTGTATCTATGTAACTGAATCTTTTAACGCGATTTTCACCCACTTAAAATCATTGGATCGACTTGAAACTTTGCATACTTGTAAAAGACCCGTGACAATATAATACTTTCATATTGTGTTTCTAAAATCATGGCCTGAATCATCAGAAAATCAAAAAAGTGTCTTTGTATCTATGTAACGGAATATTTTAACACGATTTTCACCCACTTAGAAACATTGGATCGACTTGAAACTTTGTATACGTGTAAAGGACCCGTGACAATATAATAATTGCATATTTGTTTTCTAAAATGCTGGCCAGAATCATCAGAAAATCAAAAAAAAAAAATTCTATGTAACGGAATTTTTGAACACGATTTTCACCCACTTAGAAACATTGGATCGGCTTGAAACTTTGTATACTTGTAAAGGACCCGTGACAATACAATCATTTCATATTGTTTGTAAAATCCTGGCCAGAATTGTCAGAAAATAAAAAAAGTGTCTTTATATCTATGTAACGGAATCTTTGAACACGATTTTCACCCACTTAGGAACATTGGATCGACTTGAAACGTTGTGTACTTGTAAAAGACCCGTGACAATACAATAATTTCATATTTTGTTTCTAGAATCCTGGCCAGAATCATCAGAAAATCAAAAAAATGAAAACTGGTAAAATAGGTTGCGGACTTGTCGACTTTTTAGTAAATCGTTGTAAGAGCTCAGTTGGTAGAGCGGTACACTCTAGTGGTACATAATTTCTGTAATTCGTACTACAATAGAATCGAATTTAAAGATATTTACATTTTTATCTTATTCTGTTAAATATTAAAACTAAAAAATAAAAAAATAAATAATAGTTTTACAAAACTAAAACATCGCGCTTTATTAGAAAACCGAACTAAAAAAATGAAAAACAATTTTAATTTCCAACATGCTTGGGATAAATAATTTTACCATCAAAAGCGTGGGATGCTCTTTATCAATTAATATATTTGATAATAAACAGATATTGGTAAAAGTAAAGTCTCTAAGAAGAAAATGTAAAAATCATAAAAAGCACCCCACGCTTTTGATGATAAAATTATTTATCCCAAGCATGTTGGAAATTAAAATTGTTTTCATTCTTTTAGTCCGGTTTTCTAATAAAGCGCGATGTTTTAGTTTTGTAAAACTATTATTTATTATAAAATTGACATTAGAGCAGGTGTGGGGGTTACATACTCTGACAGCGCCAGTGCGCTCACACTAGCATTGATGCACTCACTACACGTAAGACAATATATAAACCAGTTGAGTGTTGTGGCTTTCAAAATGCGTATCCTGTAGTAGAAATATACTGGTGACGTAAAATTCTTTTTCTCCACTTATCAGACTTCATACCGTTATTGTTGCAATTAAGGGATCGGAAACTGTACACACAGAGAGGCGCGCTCACATTGAATATCTACACGAATCTACGTCGTCTTTTGACTTAACACTCAACGCCGCTAAATACATTAGGGCTAGATATTTAAACTCTTAACTCAAAAACACTATGGAATTTGGCAGCCAAGGAGCTCCAAACTGGTTCCGGATAAGGCACACTGTGCAATGCTGGTCATCACCACCACATAGTAATGGAAATCTAGACACCCGGGCCAGTATTAGATCTTTTACAAGTCAACTAGCTATTACCCGGCGTGCGCTGCTACTCCTAAATAAATGTCAATGTGTTTTTACCACCAGCCGTGCGCTGTTATGCTTGCTCGGAAATCTGCTTATCCCGATTTTCTTGTCATCAATGAAAGACAAAAGTTGTTATAGTCAGTTATCCATAGAAGATAAACCTATGCTGTCGCGGACCTTTTTTTGTAGAGTTTTTTGAGACGTTAAATTCTGTCTATATTAATGTGGAGTATGTTTTGTGCTTTAGGCAGGATGAGCGATTTAAACGTCAAAATAGGTACTTTATTTAACATTTTTCACTACGAAGGGTGATTGTTAGGGGTGAAGGGGTTGAATATCACAACTCTCTTATAGCCTATGTCCAACCCGGGAAACTCCTGAACATTTTGCAAAAAACATCAAAATCGGATCAACGGTATGGCCGCGCATACAATACGAACAAACACACCAACAAACAAACAAACAAACATTGATTTTTATATATTAGATTAATTTCAACAATGAAATCGGAAAATTACCGTGAACAAGGTTTAGTAATTCTTCATACTCAAGATAGGGATTGTCGCTCAATAAATTAATGTAGAACAAATTTTTTTTTGTCAATTGGTTCATTTGTCCTTAACAAAGTCAAATAAAAGGCGAAACAAACACGTGGCAAATAATATACATTAATCTACTAACAACGGGCTTATAATGTTTTAATAATAATTAACTAATCACATTCATGGAGGCCCTCCATTTCCTTTTGTAGCTAAAACAAAATATGTTTATGATCAAGAATTAAATTCCCTCTCCCGACAGGTCGTGCCATTGTAGGGTCAGGGTGGCCTGTGCCCTGTAAGAAGTGCCTAAAAAGTGAGAGGTTAAACTGCATTAATGAAATGGAAAATAATTAGCATAATCTATCTAATAACGACAGTAGTTACATCATTGTTCTGTTCCAACAATTAAATCAAAATATTCTTACGTACCCATTTTCGAATTTGAAATGTCAGCCACTGTGACGAACAAAAACATAATTTAGGATGGATTATTTAAAAAGTAGATATGTTAATAAAAAATAAACACATCACATATATTTGTGTTCGTGATATTAGCGCTTCATGGTTTTCTTGTTATTCACTTATTTAGATTAAAAAAAAATAAGATCTTATATTTCTCTTGGTCTTTATTCTTAAAAATAATAGCTATTATTATTATTGTTATTATTATTATTATTATTATTATTATTATTATTATTATTATTATTAGCATCATCATCATCGTAATAATTGTGATTATTGTGAATCTTCTAAACATGTATGGTAAATAAATTGTTACTTGTGCTATATATAGCGCCGAGCTAGGTGAGCTATGAAATTTTGATCTCAGGGTGGCTTTAGGTCAGTAGTTTTAATTAAGGAGGAAAGCTAGTTACAGAAACTATTGTGAATTGACAAACATATTACATAATAAATTATGCTGATATTTATCTAACTGATAATTAGATACTACAATAATTACAGCATAGTAATGTCGGTAATACGTATGTGGAGGTATGCAAAAGTGGCACTGAACATACGATGGCAAATGTGGAACTTTATCTTAATTCGTGCACAAATTCAAGTATAATTTAAACGCTCGTAAATTTTTAAGTCCATTAATTTTCCCATAGTTTCGAGCAGGATTTAAAATCGATAATAAAAAATAAATACATAAAAATTTAATCCGATGGAAAATTTTATTTTATCAAGAGTGATTTTTATTTTGTGATCAACGACTGAAAAACACATCTTAGTCATTATTTCTAAGCAAAATATTTTCTATGAATAATAATAATCACGTGTGAGCAAAATTTCTTAAAATCTGAAATACAAAGTTTGATTGACAAAATTTACTTTTACTCACTGGTTTTCATTTTTTCTTCGTTTAATGTTACACACATAGACACTAATAGGATTTGTTAAAGAAATGTTTCACTTATTTGTCTTTTCTTCAGAATTAATATTAAATATTAAAAGTTTAACGGATACACAAGTGTTTATTTCACCATATATTAACTTCAACTTGTAGAATGTAAACGATCTGAGCACAGTGACAATCAGAAATAGACTGTTTGCTGAATTGTTTACATAATTGGGGATTTGTTTGAACTGCTCGGGGGAAAAAAATATATATGATTAGCTTACAAGCAAACATTCACCTGGTGTAAAAAACAATGGAAATGAAACTAATATTATTGGAATCAGTATAACAAATATTAATTTTCCCTTAATTTCACAACCACATTAAAATAAACACATGTGATACAAGGTACAGAATATGAGCTTTAAGCATTAAGAAAACTTATGTTCTGTCAGTGACTAGTTTTCGCACAGGATGAAAAACGATGTAGTGATCATGTTATTTCTTCCTGCATCATATTTCCAAACCCTCTTTTTTGTTTTTGTAAAGAAACATATTTGCCACAATAATGATAGTCATTAAAAAATGTTCGTAACACAAATTTTCAGTACACCTCCCGCAATTCAAAATGTCTGCGTTTGTACGGTTTTGACACTTTATTTGTACATTTCGAATACAGTATTCGGTTGTATTTTGTTAAGTGATGTTCAACCCTGTATCCCAATCGAGCTAGCACCCAATCATACCGGTGCGCCTGTTGGAATCTTGGAGAAATAAACTGCTGGTAAACAAGTGATTGCATTTTTATTATATTATTGCGTTGCTGCAATGTATAAGAAGAACCACCAAAAGCTACATTATGGGAGATGTGTCGAATCATACGCTTGTACAATCGAAAAAAATACCTGTCCGAGAGTTGCAACTCATTAGTTTTATTTTATGGTAGGGTTTTCACCACTACTTTTTCAATGTCATAGTCCCCTCCTTCTGACAGTAGTTTAATTATACTTCCATCGCAGTGAACATCATATTAGTCCAACAGCAATAGATTGCATGTTGCAGAGTTGGGAAGGAATTCTTTGCATACTTTTTGTCAAATTTCCCGACGAGCATGCGTTCCACAACTCTTGCTTTAATACCTCCAGGTTTTTGAAGAAACATTAGTAACCTTGGCATCAGTTTTACAGCTCTTGACACCACCGGCATTATAGGGTAGAAGTGTGTAGCCGCCCCTTTTGATTGCTCAACACCATACACTCTACTGGTTCCTTGACATTCCAACGTTTTGCCGAAAGGCATCTCCTTAATGAAACCACTTTTATTTGTATTAAAAACCTGTTTATCAATGTATTCGTCCATACGTGATGTGGACTCACGACTGAAAGGTAGTATCAATTTTTGAATAATTGATTTGTAATATACCTGACGCTTTGCTGTTATTTAGCGGCTGACAATCTTATAACACTTTTTTAAACCTCTGTAAACGGGAAGGCCTTCCTTTGAAGTAGGTTTGATCTGTGCCCACAACGTCACTAGCTGTTTTGCAGCAATTCTCATTATATCATTTTTTACAATTTCATTTCTAGACCGCGGCAGACAGAATTCTTCAAATGTTGTTCTGTGCACACTTTTCATTTTACTTATAACATAATTTTGTTGCTCAACTACTTGCTTCATTTTGTAGAGTTGGCTTTCGTTTGTTAGCCATGACAACCTGTGTTTCATACTGCTCTATGACCTATGGTTAAAGGTTTTATTTTTGTTCCTTGCTGTACCTGGCAGAATACAATATTCAATAATCTCACATTTTTTTTCAATAGTAATAACCCGGGTTACTTTTGGAGCTGACGGACAATAAAGGTAACCAGAATGTTGTGAAGTACTTGATTTTTCTTCTGACGAGGTAATTGTTTCTTCTTATTCCCAGTCTTGTACATGAGGCATGTCACCATCATAATCTCGTGGTTCATTTTCATCAATGTCCAGTGTATGAATTTCTTCAACTGATTCCGTTTCATAACCATTTATCACCATGTTATTTATGTGACAGCACCACATTAGGACCTGCAGCATCAACCATCATACTGGATGTTGTAGCGAAGGGGGACCTGCTGAAGATGGAACGGATGTTCCGAAAGACCTACAGGCAAAAAGATTACATATGTTATGAGTTTAGGACGACGGATTTTACCTAAGAAGTTATACTTTAACTTATTTATTTTATGGGTAACAGGATGTAGCACTCTGGACGGTGCTAGTCACCGTCACCACTCAGGCTCAGACCGCCCTATTTTTCAAAGATTTTTTAATATATCAGTGAAGCCAGGTTTGATTAAAATGCTACCATCTGACAGCGGCCTTGCATTTTTACCTGTTGCCTGTTCCCCACTCGTTCACGTATCGTTATAATTAAACGGCAATTTAAAAGAAATTTGGCGCAGTACATTTCATCAGTCAGCATTTTTAAATGCTGTACGTTAAAATGAAATATATTTAGGAAAATTGCTCTTAGCTAATATATTATGCTATTGTTAGATTAAATTATGGTATAATACACCGATAAAATGACAATGGAGGAATTCTATGTTTCTAAGTGTCTCGCTACTGAGTTACAATATGAGGCAATCCGTAGCTGGGAGAAAAGAAAGAATAGTTGGACATAACTATAAAAATAACATTTCCGATCTCTAGAAATAGGCATGATGGAGAAGCCGCGACAATCGCACACCAGGAACAATATCTAAGCACAAAATATAATAATGTATATTTCCTCCGTGTCTGAGAACAGGAATACAAGATTGCACTCTCTCCACGTTATTTCACAACTTATTCGCCCAGATATTCCTTACAGTACTACACAGCACGATAGAAACGCTTAATTTTAGAACATCACAGTTTATGACTCTAAATAATGGCTTATGTTTAAATATGTTTTGTAATACAAGTATGTAAATACGTTGTTCACTAGTGTACTTCTGGCTTCCGTATAAAATTTAACATTGTTTCATACACACAAACATATATATATATATATATATATATATATATATATATATATCCATCCATCCATCCATAGTAATTCTGCTCGAAGGCAGGTTTTTACTGCAATCATAGCATTTTCATGCTATGCTTGCAGCTTTACTAGGGAATCGTAGGTTTGTTAGCTTCCCGTTGCTTTCCACACCTTTGAAGGATGATGATGAAGATGATGATAATAATGATAAGGATGATGATGATGGACATATGATTTCGGGCACCGTTTGGGCCTTTAAGTTTTCTTGACATTTGTCTTACAGGTGAGGAAAAACCCCGATATAAACCTCACCCAGAAAAACTGCCCCGACCGGGGATCGAACCCGTGCCCGCTGCGTGACAAGGCAGCACGCTACCTCGACACCACAGCAGTAGACACACACACACGCACACACACACACACACACACACACCACCATATATAGGTATAATCTGGAATGGCCCAACAGGGGAATGGTTCCGGCAGACGAAGGCGAAAAGGTCCCAGAATTCTAATATCATCGGACGTGAAAATTTACTTAGTGAGATTTTGTGTGTAATTTTCCTCACCTCTAAGACAAAAAGAATTGAGAAATTTGAGGCTCAAATAGTCCTCGATTGGCCTCGGTAATCTAAAATTTGCCTCTGGTCCCACGGGAACCGAGTTAAAACCCGGCTAGGGTCGTTGTTTTCGGATGGAAAAATAAAGGGCAAAGTCATTCGGGAGGGACTTTAAGCTGTGGGACTCGAGTCTGAAGAATTTCGGATTCGTAAAAGAACCTCAAGCCTGGCGTTGGGCAATAGTCTGAAGATATTAGGTTTCGTTAAAATCCTAAAGTCTAAGTTAGAACATTTGAGCAAAATTTAACCTGCATGTTCCCATTAAATTAATACATTTACTGCCTGATATGTGTATTTTTGTGGCATTGAGCTAATATCTTCTCATATACTGAAATCTGTATGGAAAATAACATAACTAAATCCTGACTCCCCAAGATAGTACCCTTGAGCCATGTGGGGATATACGGCTGTAGAGAGTTTTAATAGCCCCTGAATATAATTCGGCTATCATAATCACCGTTAAATATTCACTATATTTAATAATATTTTATGAGTCATTGTGTGCTAAAAAATTGCAATCAAGAGATTAATATCCTCTGCTGATTGATCACGACTCTATAAGTCGTTGGACGCGTGGAACACGTAAACAGCTAAGTTGAACTAAGCAAACAAGAAAATAGTATACTAATACTTTGACAGCCTCTGGGTGCATCGGTTTAACATCCATGACTAGTATCCCAGGGGTCTCCGTTGAACTGCCATACATTTTTTAATAAGTGTAACATGTCTATAGCAGATCGAGGTCTACTCAGACTCACAAGGAGAACCAGGTAGTTAAGGACTTTTTGTGACGCACAGAAAACTCTAGTTCAATAAATTAAATTAGACATACTATTTGAAGAAGTGAAAAATTATGATTATTAGATTTTATAAAAAAAAAAGTCAAATTAAAAATATATTTTATGCCATTGAGTATTTGTCAAAACCATTTGTTCTTAGAATTAGAAACACGTATTACAACACCTGTTGTAACATTAAAGTGATGGTAGAAAACATTGTTTTACCTGCTTCAAATTACACATTTAATTAAAGTATACGAATTGCGCAACTCTGAACACTTAAATGCCTGTACTGTTTTCTGTTTTTTCGGTGACAAACAATTAGGTCTGTTTTGGAACTTTGTAGCTCTTGTACTACGATTAACTTAAATAGATTAATATATGAAATAAGGCGTTAAAGGTAAAAGGTAAAGTGATCCCACTACAGGCCTCAGGAGGCTCTTGGGGTAGTAAGAGGTTAAAGCTCTCACTTTTTCTGGTCAATCGGCACTTGATATCAGCCGGTTTGTCAGCCCTGCATGACGGCCGCCTTTACCCCCAGAATAAGTGTCAGGTATTAATTTCCGTTAGAGGCTAAGTCGACCCCAGGGCCATAGTACCGCCAGAAGGTTTGGGTCCGTTTAAAAATCCTGACCCCACCGGGACTCGAATCCTCGGCTTGTAGCGTGGTGCCTTACCCACTACGCTATGGCGTACCCCTAAGTGAGGCGTTAAAATATTAATTTTAACAAACACAACAAATTCCCTGACTTACGCTTTAGGCACTGACATTTACTAGCATTTCCATGCACTATAAACAGTTGTGTACATTTAGTTACTGGGTTTATCCACGCCTGAATGAGAGTCATTTACGTTCTAATCTATGTCCAGTGTATATTACAGTGGACATGATTCAAAATTCAGTATTCATTTATAATTTATTTCTTATATTTATATATACCGGGTTCGTCATTTATAACCTAAAGTAAACAGGCGTTTTGCTAGTGCGCGGTTGGTGTGCCACAGCCGACTTTGCTCCTAATAAACTCCGCGTGTAATGCATGTATAAAATTCATACCTTATAGAAGATGCTGGAAATGTCGTCCACCAACATCTGAACAGGCATTATATCGGAAAAACACATTGGGATTCACTTGAATAATTTGGGCCACTGTAATGGTTCTGATTAAATTTTTAATATTATGTTTTATTTCATCTAATATATGAGGATTTGTCTCGTAATTTTTTTCCTTCAGGTTACACCCCAAGTAAAAATCATACACTGTTGGATCATGGGAGCGAGAGAGGCATACACCAGCACTAATCACTCTATTTTGAAACACTTCCCCATTTTGATTCATGGACTCCTCTGATGTAGAACAGTAGCAGAATCTTGTAGAAACCAACCATATGATTTCTCTTCCTTTGTCAGTTCACAAAAAAAATGGGGTCAAAATGTCATTTCGGTACCCATCTGCTTTTACAGTCTGCTTGTAAAATAATGAACCGATTATGTGTCTATCTCTAACAGCACACCAAACTTCAAATTTCCGATCATAATGAGGAATTTCTTGAACGCGATCTGGATTTTCAAATGCCCCATACCGATTGGTATGAGGTGTTGACACGATCATTTAGGTGGAATCACGCCTCGTTGGAAAAGAACACAAGCTGTCGATGAATTAAACCGTCATTCACTGATGAAAGAAACCATTCACAATAATGCATTCGTGAAACTGCGTCATCTTGTTTTAAACAATGGACTCGTGTACACATATCAGGTTTTAATGTTAATGATTTAGTTGCTCTATGTGCAGAAAACTCTGAAATTCCTATCTGTTGTGTTAATTTTGGTATGGATTTTGTTGTACGTTCAAAACTTGCGCCTATTTCATCTACGAGGATGAATCAAATATAAACCGGAATTATTGTTAAAACTTTTATTGAAATAACAAAAAATTACGAAACCACCACCTCATTTTTCTACATAGTCTCCTGTATTTCCAACATACTTTTGCCATCGAGTTGGCAACTTTTCGATGCCGTCCTTGAAGAATGAGGGATGACGTGTAGTCAGCCAGTTGCGCACGAACTCCTCTACCGCTGCATTGTCACCACACCGCCATCCTCCCAGGTCTTATTTCAGTGGTCCAAACAAATTATAGTCACAGGGTGACTAATCTGGACTGTGAGGAGGATGTTCCAGAGGTGTCCAATGCATTTTCGTCAGATTTTCGTCAATTTTGTTTGTACCTGGCTGAGGAGCCGAGGAACCCAGCTGACAGACAATTTCGGAATTTGAGTTCATCACTGATGATGGCTTGAACACTTCGAAGCTTATTCCAACGTGACAATCAATTTCAGAAATTGTTACACGCCGATCTTCCTCAATAAGGTCCCGTACAGCACGAATGTTTTCTGCAGTGAAGCTTGTTCGTTACCGTCATTGGTGGGGCTCGCTTTCCACTGAATCCCGGCCCGCTTAAATTTTTTTGCGCCAATCATACACCTGCGTCTTCGAAAGGGTTGCTTCCCCGAACTGCGCATGGAGCCTTCTCAAAATTTCAGAAGGTTTAGTGCCTTCGTTCGCCAAAAACTTAATAATAATGTGTTGCGCAACAGACGTGTGTACCTCTTGCTCGCTCATGGCGTACTGAAGCAAGCGGCTGCTATTTGGATTACGACACAACAAGATCCCTACTCCAGACATCCTACCAACTTCCCCTCCAAACCGCAACCTTTGCAGTTCACTACCAGAACCTCCAGATACAAATTCCGGTTTATATTTGATGCACCCTTGTAACTTTTCCGCGTTTTAAGCTGTATGTTTACGCTTTCGTTTATTTGTTTAATAAAAACCCAGTGATTTCGAATTTCTTCACAATCTCGTTAGTTGTAAATATTGAAGAAGGTACTTCACCAGGGAACTTTTGCATATACTCTTTGCGAACTCGGCTTGGTGATTCACAATGAAAATAACTATTACACACAAAATTGTGTTTCTCTAGATTCAATCGCCTGTTCATATTGCTGGATGATAGAGTACTTCCGAGTGCCGCTGCTAGCAGATTCGTGCGATCAAAGGTAGCCGGTAGTGGGGGATTCTAGCAAGAGATCGGGAGGGGCGAAACACCGTGTGTCTGGTAGGTTATAAATGAAAAACCTGTATATATTAATTACAGTAAAATTAATCTACATTAAATTTGCTATAATTACAGACCAAACAGTATGTTTCCGTACGTCAGTTCCTATGCTAAACGTAACCGTCTTGGTCCCCACTACGCGCCATCAAAGCCTGTAATGGTAATTTAGTTAAATCCTATATATATATATATATATATATTATTATGATGCCGGAAAACAGATACACCATGGCGGGTAATAAGTCAGGCCGGAAAAACAACACAAAGAACAATCACTCAAACCGCACAAGCACAAGCGACGAGGAAGATTGCGCGGGAAACATCGGATGTATAAAAGGCATGTTTACAGACATACTAAACGAAATCAAAGAAATCAGAAAACAGAACGAGGATTTCAGAGAAGAGACTAAGAAAAACATCACAGATCTAAAGAACGAAATCAAGAATTTCGACAAGAAACTAGAAGAAAAATGCTGCTCACTAGAAGAAAAAATAATCAGCGGAGAAAACAGCACAAACGATTCGGTCAGACGAATAGAATAGAGGCTAAAAACACTGGAAAACGCAGAGGAAAAGAGACAGCGCAGTGAAAAGAGAAACAATATAATTATAAAAATCAAGGACTTTGACGAGGAAACAAACAACACAAAAGATGACAAAGTGAAAGCAATACTCAGAAAAATCGAATGCAAAGAGGACTATACCAGAGCAACATTCATAGGAAGAGACAAACTAGACAGGGGCCTCGTGAAAGTACAAATGAAGACAATGGAAGATAAAATCGCCGTCATGAAAAACAAAAGCAAATTAAAAGGACAAGACTGCTACATAGATTCTGATCTGACTAGACAGGAGAGAGAGAGATTCAACAAACACTCAGACAACATGCAAGAGAAGATTGAGAGTAAGGCAACACCGTACAAGTTGGGTACCAAAAAATGTTGATAAACAATCAGTGGGTAAACTGGACTACTCTCCTTCAACAGCAAGACACCTAAAGCATAATATCTTACCACATGCCAGAACAAGAACAAGCAACGACCATGCAATTACAATATCAACACTGAATGTACAAACACTTAGAACAAGCCAAAGAGAGGAAGAGTTAGATCATGCTTTAAAAGAAATAAAATTCGACGTATTAGGTCTTAGTGAAATTAGAAGAACTGGCGAAGCCATCATAGAAAAACGAAACGGAGACCTATTTTATTATATAGGCACAACTCCCGGACAAAGAGGAGTAGGCTTCATCATCAGAAAACAAGTCAAACATATGGTGCCAGAAATAGTAGGGGTGTCTGAAAGGATCGCAGTCTTAAAATTAGCAACTAGAGGCTCCACAATAACAATCATTCAGGTTTATGCCCCAACAGAAGCCTACAGCGATGAAACTATAGAACAATTCTACTGGAACCTGGGAACTACCATAGATCAGCACAAATCTACACTAAACCTAATCATAGGAGATTTCAACAGCAATGTGGGCCCACGCAGCCACGAGGATGAAGACCCAGTGGGAAGATATGGGTATGGGGCAAGAAATGAAAGAGGGGAAAAGCTCGTTCAATTCGCACAAGAACATAACTAAAGATAGCCAACACCTTTTTTAAGAAAATTCCTAGCTCAAAGTGGACTTGGCGCTCGCCAGACGGCAACACAAAGAACGAAATTGACTACATCCTAAGCGATAACCAAAGAACCATAAGAGATATCGAAGTAGTAGCCAACCTGAAATTCAGTACCGACCACAGGATGGTGCGGGCAAAAATGAAGATTGAAAGAAGAAGGAAGCATCCAGCAAAGCAACATAGACAAAATATAGAAAACATAGACAGCAACAAATTCCAGCTACATCTTCGCGACAGAACTGCAGAGTCCAACCCCAACCGAGAAGCAGGTGCTCAGGAACTGTACAACTCCCTGGAACAATGTGTTCTACAGGCGACCAAGGACTCCAGCAAAAATACGAAAGCTCAGAAAGAAGGAAAACTCAGTCAAGGAACCATTGCCTTAATTGAACGTCAATCGGAGATGCTACAAACCAGAGACGCTTCGGAGTCGAATAGAACCGAGTATGCCGCAATGGACAAGCTGACGAAAAAGGAAATACGGAAAGATCTGCGAGAGTACCGCACAACCATAACTAGGCAAATAATAGAAACCTCCAAATCGATAAGGAAAGCAAAGAGGGAAAGAAATGGTGACAAACAATGGATGCTAGGAATTAAGAACCAAGCAGGAGGCCGCAACACATTAAGAACAGATATAATCCAGTCAGCCACAGATTTCTATAAATCCCTATACACAAGCTCCCTAACAACCCAGGCAACAAATCACATAGGCATATTCGATGCTAAACTCGAAAACCACGCCGACACCTTTCCCCCAGTACTGGCCAGCGAAATTAGAACTGCAATAGATGAAATGAAAAATGGCAAAACACCCGGAGGGGATGGAATATACAACGAATTGCTAAAACTGGCTTCAGATCAAATACTACCATCACTCACAAACATCTTTAACAAAATTCTGCACACAGAAGAGATACCCGAGCAATGGAAATCAAACACAATCATTCTTCTCCACAAGAAAGGCACAAAAGGTGACATGAATAATTACCGACCCATAAGCCTGATGTCCAATCTATACAAACTATTTTCAAAAGTGCTAACAAGAAGACTAACAAAAGTCCTGGATGAAAACCAGCCAACAGAACAAGCCGGATTCCGCTCAGGCTTTAGTACAACAGACAATCTCCAAGCAATTAACCAAATAATAGAAAAGACAGTTGAATACCACCATACATTATACCTAGCATTCGTCGATTACAACAAGACATTCGACTCAGTAGAACATTCAAGTGTCCTCCAGGCATTACACACCGAAGGAATCGAACACAAATACATCCGCGTTCTGGATAAGATCTACAGCCAAAGCTATGCCAAGGTGAAGACAGAAATTGTGGGACAACCATTCAGTCTCAAAAGAGGAGTACGACAAGGCGACCCAATTTCTCCTAAACTTTTTACATGCGTGCTTGAAGACATATTTCGAAAACTAAACTGGAACAAGAAATACGGAGTAAATATAAACGGGAGCAGGCTATCCAACTTAAGATTCGCTGACGACGTGGTATTGTTCGCCAGATCCCCTAAACAACTCCAATCAATGCTACAAGAGCTCTTAGAAACTAGCAAAATTGCAGGCCTTTCGATGAACAAAAGCAAGACACAAATTATGTCTAATGGTCCGGAAAACCCAATCAAAGTCGATGGAATGGATCTTCAATATGTAAGCGAGTACATATACTCAGGGCAACTACTCTCCTTCCATCAGAAAGTAGAGAAGGAAATAAGCAGAAGAATAGCTCTCGCCTGGAAGGCGTTCTGGTCACTGAAATTTATACTGCTGGACAAGTCACTCAACCGGAAACTCAAAATGGAAACACTACAAACCTGTGTTCTTCCAACACTGTTATATGGCTGCCAAACTTGGAATCTTACTGCCAAACTGAAGTACACACTCCAAGTATGCCAAAGGAAAATGGAGAGGAAAATCTTAGGCATAACTCTGAAGGACAGAATCTCGAATACAACACTTCAAGCGATATCCTCAACAACTGATCCCGCACAACAAACCATCAGGAAAAAATGGAAGTGGGGAGGCCACGTCGCAAGAATACAGGACGACAGGTGGACAATAAAAAAACCATGTGGGACCCGTACACAGGCAAGAGACAGCGCGGAAGACCAAGACGACGATGGGCTGACATCTTCAAAGAACGAGCAGGGGCGCAATGGTCCAGAGTCGCCAGATGCAGGAAAAGCTGGAGAACGATGGAGAGCCAACTGTGTATTAACTAATCACAGAACAGACAGTGTATACAAACCAAGTGCTACATCCAAGTCAACTTCTCACCACGGAGTAGCTCACCGGGTGACACTTTCAAATAGAGCCTAACCCCTGTACAGGGAGGCCTTTGCCTAAAGGGACATATCAGGCTTTATTTATATATATTTATTTATTTATGATGAGAAAAATAAATGCCTGGACGGGGTTCGAACCCGGAACTCTGAGTCTGTACCTCAGCGTGATATTCATTACACCACCAGGCGAATCCAATTCAAACACTTATTTTTCTTATATATGTATTATATTCTCCATTATTACTAGATGTCGCGAGAACTCTGTCTTCACTGCCATCTAGTTGCTGACTATAACAAGCAAGCAAATTAAAGAGAATTTATATTTATTTTTACTTTATAGCAGTGACGCTTTATCGATGTTATAATTAAATGTTTAACATTGAGCAATGCAAACTTAGTATGGTATGATAAGAACAATAAATGCCTGGACGTGATTCGAACCCGGAACTCTGAGTATGTACCTCAGCGTGATATCCATTACACTACCAGGCGAATCCAATTCAAACACTTATTTTTCTTGTATATGTATTATATTCTCCATTATTACTATATGTCGCGAAAACCCGGTCTTCACTGCCATCTAGTAGCTGACTATAACAAGTAAGCAAATTAAAGAGAATATATTTTTTATATAAGAAAAATAAGCGTTTGAATTGGATTCGCCTGGTGGTGTGATGGATATCACGCTGAGGTACAGACACAGAGTTCCGGGTTCGAATCCCGTCCAGGCATTTATTTTTCTTATCATACCATATTAAGCTTGCATTGCTCAATGTTAAACATTTAATTATAACATCGATAAAGCGTCACTGCCATAAAGTAAAAAAATATATATATTCTCTTTAATTTGCTTACTTGTTATAGTCAGCTACTAGATGGCAGTGAAAACCGAGTTCTCGCGACATCTAGTAATAATGAAGAATATAATACATATATAAGAAAAATAAATGTTTGAACTGGATTCGCCTGGTGGTGTAATGGATATCACGCTGAGAAACAGACTCAGAGTTCCGGGTTCAAATCCCGTCCAGGCATTTATTTTTCTTATCATTCCATATTAAGCTTGCATTGCTCAATGTTAAACATTTAATTATAACATATATATATATATATATATATATATATATATTGTCCACCGTTGTGGTCTCGAGGTAGCGTGCTCCCTTGACACGCAGCGTGCCCGGGTTCGATCCCCGGTCGGGCAAGTTTCCTGAGTGATGGATTTTTGGGGGGTTTTCCTCACCTTTAAGACAAATGTCAGGACACTTTAAGGCCCAAACGGTCCCCGAACATCATCTGGCCATCATTATCACCATTCTCATATTCATTAAGTTCAGGATGAAGGCCTCTCCTGGCGCAATATTACAATCATCATCACCTAACATATATCATCGGGGCAGCTTAACTCCGCCTTCCAAGCGATCCAAACTCAGAAGTAGGTTACAATAACACCATGCCAGGAGAGATACTAGAATGTCGAAATGAAAACGCGGTGGATATATATTTATATATATAAATATATAACGATATATATATATATATATATACAGAGAGAGAGAGAGAGAGACAGAGAGAGAGAGAGAGAAATTCAAATGTCCACATTGAGTAAAGCAGTTGAATAGTGCTATCAATTATCGCTAGATAGGATCATGGGTTTGAACACAAACAAATCTAAATATCATTGAAATGTACATTTATGAATATATTATATATACATACACTGAAGCTTGTTCATTACTTGGTAAACAAGATGGTTTCATGATAGGAACAAATTTTCGATGTTGAGTATTATTTTTCCAGTTTTCCTTGTGTAGACAAATTTCGAATGAACTATCCAAACGTGGCAGTGCCTAACAATTCGATTGTAACAAGATTTTTCATGCTTTTCAGGAAATTTGGATCAGTTACAAACAAGAAGAAAACCGGAAGATCGATCAATTTAACAGATATTAAACTGGCTAAGGTGAGAAATGTGTTCGCCTTCGAAAAGCTTTTCGGAAGTTCCCAGAGAGCAATAAAGCGGATAAGTTTTCGTGCTTATCATGTGTGCAGTGTTCAGGAAATGAAGGTGGCACTTAAACAAAACACTTAGTGCATTATACATGGCTGTGATAATTGGTTTTCAACCTGGAATTGCAGAGTTTGACCTATGTTATTCTCAGATTAGGCGTGGTTTCAACTTTGTGGCTACGCGAATAGTCAAAACTCTAAAATTTGATCCACCGAAAATCCACGTGTTACACGTAACTCCCTTACACTCTCAAATAATTGGTTTATTTTGTGCCGTATCAAGTCGTCGAACGGTGAGCCCCATTTTTTAACTAGAGTGAACAATGTTTTGTACGTAGACATTATTACACAGTTAATTGCGCTTCTTGAACTTGATGAATTGGTTCCAGCAGGACAGTGCCACATGTCACACGTCAGGTGAAACCATGCAATTGTGTGCTGCATTTCAGGTTAGGGTATACTTTCTATAGGATTATGACCCCCACATACCCCCTGATTGGATACCCCAGTATTCTATCTGAGGATTCATCTTAAAATAAAGTTTTACGAAAACAGGCCGCACACTCGGGAGGAACTAAAGAGGAACATAACTACGGAGATGGATGGAAAACATATGGGGTCGCCTTAGCGGACCGTGGCAATGTACAATTTCAGCGTACCCACGCTTCCACAAATGTACCCGCAAATATGATGAGAATATTTCGTACCTGAATTATTGAACGGGTTGCCATTTTCAGTATATGTTGTGATGACTGATCAAACTAATATGAAAAGTGATGAAAGTGGACGTCATCTTTATAAATATATGTGGACGTACTTATTTTGTAATTTTAATTTAAATATGAGTATATTTTTATATAAAACAGCCCTTGTCAAATTTTGTGGAAAATTAGATTTCGATGCCATATATAAAATCAACGGAGACATACTACATTCTGGATACATGTGCCCCATAACCTGTAGAATCTTTGTCATAAATATTCATACTTCAAAGTATGTAGATGTAGGTAGTTTATTTTACTTCTCTTGAGAAATTAATTTTTTTGACAAGAGCTGTTTTTAGAAAAAACTCATAATATATATTTATTATCACTATGTGTGCAACAATTGAATCTCTCTGTGTATATATGACTTACATATACATGTGTATGTAAACGCTCTAGCGGCCGCAATTTTTTTCTCTGAATCAAACATGGCAAATGGCAGTCAATTAAGGAACTTTAGGTCGAGTTTTTTAATCTGTAAAATAACACCATTAGAAGTGAGCGTTAACCTGAAGAGAATCTTTGAAAGCCGTTCTAGCCGCCGTAATTTTCAATTCTTGGAAACGAAATTCGTTATGTATTATTGAAATGATGTGAAAACGTTTTCGTATAGAAATAAGTGAAATACAAACTTTAGAAGTGGGGAGTTACCAAGCTGAAATTTAAAGTCATAATTGCTACGAAACTTGCAAATAACATGTGATTAAGATAGGTAATATGGAGATGGTTAACAAAAATAATATAATATTTAAATCTCGAGGTGATCCTGAAAAATTAGTTTTCAATGGGAACATTTTAAAAGATCTAGGGGGTGCAATTTCTGAATTCGCGCAATTATACTTCTTATACGATTTAATTATCATAAGTAGTAAGGGGTAGTGACGTGTATATAACCTCTCCTACCAAATTCTCATCCTCACCTTCTCGTGGTACAACCCGTTTTCACAAACGAGGCCCTGAGGTCCAAGTCACGGCGGTATAACCGTTCCATCGGGTACTGAGTAAATGCAGTATCCTAATGTCTGTCCAGAGACTAAAAGGTAGCAGCCCTACCCCTGGAATACTTAGCGTCGGGCGAGTGTCCCGTCCTAAGGACGTCATTTACTTGCAAGACTCAACACGAAAAAATCCAGAAGGAATTGAAATATGACGACCCACAGCAAAGAAATACGGTTAAAAGAAAACGGCACAATGATATTGTCCGAAAAATCCATGAAAAAGAAGAGGAACTAGACAGTATATTTAAGAATAGAAACATTGATATTACAGTAACTACAGAAACTAAGAAGAAACTTAAAGGAACAAAAGAAACACAAAAATAAGTACAAATATATAGCGGTGTCGACAAGGAAACCCATGGACAAGCTGGAGTATTGAATTGGATTAATAAAACCATAAGAAATAAAATTCAACACTACAGTTACTGGAATGAAATAATATTAAAGCTTCGACTGAAAATAAATAGAGGTAATTTGACAGTTCTTGGTGTATATGCGCCAGAGGAAGGCCGCGATGAAGATAATGAAGAATTCTATAAAATATTACAAGACACTTATAGTAAAATACATAGAAATGATTACATTCTCATAATAGCAGACTTAAAGGCCAGAGTGGGCAATGCTGAAGTCAACAATAATATTGGAGTATTGGCGAACAAACTACCAATAGGAACGGGACAAGATTAACAGATTTTACTATATACAATGAACTGAGAATAATTAATACCTTTTACAATGATAGAAACATATATAAGTATACTTGGCATCGTCAGGACTCAAAATCAATAATTGATTATTTTATCTCAAATAATACAATCTTTTAATTGTTTCTCAATATCAGAGCCTACAGAGGATGTAATATTGGTTCAGATCGCTACCTAGTAGAAGCAAACATATTATTTCCACCAAGATGGTTAAAAAAGAAGAAACAACAACAGAGCATAGAACAAAAGTACAAGGTAAAATAAATTTATGATGACAGCATTAAATGGTTATATTCGAGATGAATTCAGCAATGTATGACTACAACTCCAGAAAGTAATGATGTCGAAGAAGAATGGGAAAACATTAAAATGATAATTCAAATGCAGCTAATGAAACTTTAGGAAAAGTAAATATACAAGAAAGAAGAAATAGAACTCTAAAAATATGGGAAGATCAAATAAAACAATTGATTAAAGAGAAAAATGCAGCTTATAAAAAATATTTTAACACAAGTATTCAAACGCTGTACAGCTGTTGTTAAGAGGGAAATATGAAGAGACATAACAAAACATGGTTAAATTTTGTTACACATTTAGAATCAGGCTTGGATAAGCTCCAACCAAATACCTTCAAAATATTAAAACATTTTAATAAAGATATTAAAGAATCTACCAAAATCAATTGCTGAGTAACGAAAGAAGAATTTTTCAATTATTTTAAAAGTCTTTGGGCTGACAATACTTATGGAGATACAATTTTCCAAAAGAATAATGAGACAGATTCCTTAATATCATTGGAAGAATTGAACAATAGTTTAAAGAAATATTGAAAAATTGGAATGCAACTGGCACAGTTGGCTTGATTTCTGAATTGCACAAATATGCAGGCAAACAGTTCCATGAAAGAGTGTTGTCCTTCTTTAATGATGTATTAAAAAATGCAGATATACCACAAGAATGGAAGACAAGCTTTGTTATACCCCTGCTCAAGAAAGGAGACAAGAGAAAAATGGACAACTATAGGGGAATCAGTTTGTTAAACACATGCTACAAAATGTATGCAAATATTATAAATGGAAAATTGAAACGTTTCAGTGAAAAAAATCCTTATGGAATGTCAAAATGGATCTAGGAAAGGACGATCTTGTATTGATTCAGCATTTTCTGTTAAACGTTTGCTTGAAAAACGATTATAATTCGACCTTAGAAACAAATTTTGCTTTCATAGCTTTTGAAAAAGCATTCGACTCAGTCAAGAGACCAAAACTCTTCAATACATTGGAAGACAGAATACCAAATTTACTTCTGCAGAACATACAAAATATTTACAAAGACAACACCATAAAGATTAAATTAAATAATAGATTTTCTGAAGAAGGAAGTATAAATCGTGGTGTGAGACAAGGCTGCCCCCTATCCCCAACACTCTTTGCGATATATATCAACGAAGTAATATGTTGCTGGAACAAGAAATATAAATTTGGTGTAAGAATGTCAGAAAATACAAAATTAAACAACCTATTGTTTGCAGATGAACAAATAGTAATTACAAATTCAGAAGATAATCTGTAGAAAGGTCTGTATGAACTTAACCAAATTACAGAAGAATATGGTTTGAAGATATCTACAGAGAAAACAAAATATATGGCATTTCAAGGTGTAGATCCAGTCAGAAGTAAAATTGTACCTGACAATAACATTTTGGAGAAGGTGAATTATTTTATATATCCAGGATGCAATATCTCATATGAAGACGAAAAGGATGTAAATGCAAAAATATCAACATTTTTAAGAATTTTAGGGTTAATAAATTCTATCTTCAAGCCATAGTTAGTCCAAAAACTTTCAAGACTAAAAGTGTATAAAACAATGGCACTTTCAAATCTTTTGTATGGTAGCGAAGTAAGGACATTGAAACAGATGGATATACAGAGACTTATGTCTGCTGAAATGAGATACCTTCGGATGACTGCAGGGTACACACTACTAGATCACAAAAAAAATGAAGATATCTTGGAAGAGTTACACACGGAATCTTTAGAAAACAAAATTTCTGATTATAAATCAAGACGGATGCAATATGTTCATCGAATGGAAGATCAAAGGATACCCGAACAAATGTTAAGATATCAATCTGCAGGGGGAAGAAGACCCGGACGTCCACTCAAATGACTTTTGGATGGTGTTACTCTTGAGGCCGAAACAGGTCAACAAATGACTTGCATTTGTGAAAGTACTATGATGATGATGATGACGATGATTATGAAGTAAGCCACGAGTTATTTCCAATTTATGTAGAGGCTTTGGAAATCAAGAGTGGCATTTGTTAGGACTATTTATCGAATAAAATTAGCTGCTTACTGACAAATCATTATTTAAATAGAGTTATTTTAGCATATTTATATACTTAATGTAAACGACGATGTTTGAAAACAAATGAGATATATTTGATTATATATCATTTGTTTATCCACTGCAACTTGGGCATATTATTTATTTCCAAAAAGGATCGCAATATTGTAAGAATTCACCCTAGTGGAGAACAAACGAAACACACCAAACTGTATATTATAACAAACATCGTAGGTTATTAATTATTTATTAGGGAACAACTCAGTAAAATAATTATTTAAAAACACAATTAAAGAAAGTACAATTATCAAATGTCTAGTTCGAAGGAATCTGTTCATTATTAGCGTATTTGTTGAAGAGTCAGTCACTATAAAATAATGCTCTGCCCTGTTCAGAATATTAAAAAAAGGAGGAGATTTCTTTATTTTTGTAAACACAATTCGATAAATGGCCAGGTGAAACGGGAATGTCATTGGCAGTAAAACCAAATTCATTGAAACGTGATTGGTATTTGACTCCCATTTGGGGCATGAGTTTAACAGTCAAAAGAAATACATATTCCGTTAAATTTCAAAATCGGACAACAAATTCGAATTACTAAGGATTTCGCTTAGTTTATGGAATTCATTTCTAACGGATTTTTTTTTTAATTTAAAGGTTAGTATATGCCGATACAATGACATTTTTGTGTTAAAAATATGGGTTTTCACCACCTTTTCCTACAAAATATGAATATGTTATGAAATTAAAACACCATTCCTTCAGTTTTTCCAGCAACCTAAAGTATACATTAAATCCAGTAAGATGGGAATATCCATGAGTAAAGATCGTCTAAATTAATGCCGTGTACAATTCCATATTTTTTCTTACAAAGAAACAAGCCTTTAGGATAATGAGAACGTAAATCAATATATTGAATCTGCGGAACTTTGGGCTATAGCAATAATGAAGAAAGGATACTTTCATATCTCTTCACGTTTGAGTGTTTTTATTGAAAATCTGGTAGCAAAGTAAACCCACCGGCTATGTGTTTAACATCACTTTCAAAGAAGATAATATTATGAGGATTATTACTTTTACTTAAAAAAAAAACTTGAATTCTTGCAACCTGCAGGCTATTAACTTTCTAAACCACCAAACATCCCTCTTTTTGTGTAAATACATTGTCTAGGGACATCCGTTGACGTAGAATGTAAGCAGGGCATTGTTTTAAACAGAGCGAGGACATATTGTATATCCGCTGAAAACAAATGAGGAGAAGTGCTAACCAATTTGCTTAACTTCATCGTAGTAGTCTGATTCAGGACCCAACAGGGCACGCTATGATATGGTTCAGTATGATGGCAGTATCGTGGAATAAGTTATTTTCTGCTTGCTCCGTGATTAAATATAACATCAACGCTTCATTAAACCACAAATGAAGGCAAATAAATGCACTTATTGGAAGAATTTAGACCATTCTATATTGAATGGTAGAAGTATAGAATGTAAGTTACTTTTTTTTTCGTAAATAAGAGAATATAACGAGAAAAATGTTTAAACAACACTAGCTATACAAAAAAAAAATATATTCCATCATTAAGTAATGGGAATAAAAATAAATATAGGAACATTTTTCACTTCCCTCAGAGTTTTTTGTTGGTATGTGTGAAATTATTTTATGTACCAATATAACATTTCACTAAGTATGAACTCGTTAATTCAGATAATTAATTAAAAAGCACATTAAGCGTGAGCCTTCTATTGCACCAATTTTAATTTATGAAAATATTACAATAAATGTCAGTTATCATATATGGACAGAAACTAGGGCTGATACAACAAAAAATAAACAAATAATAAACACATGTGAAATGAAGATCTTAAGTACACTTCAGGGGAAAATATTATTTGATAGTTTACACAATACAGAAATTTGAGACAAAGGTCAAATTTAAGACATAACCAAATTATTATAGAAAGACGAAAATATTGGAAAGATCATATAGAAAGAATGGAAGACAACTGACTTTCAAAAATTGCTAAAGAAAATAGACCAATTGACGGGAGAAAAGCAAGAGGGGAAGATAAGCCAAGAGATGGATAGACAGGGCTGAACATCCAATACGTCCTCCTCCCAGGAGTCATTAGGGAAATAAACAGGATGAAAATCCTACATCTAAATAATAATAATAATAATAATAATAATAATAATAATAAATAATAATAATAATAATAATAATAATAATAATAATAATAATAATAATATTTATAATATTAATAATAATAATATGATTAATGATAATGATAATGATAATGATAATGATAATGATAATGATAATGATAATGATGATGATAATGATAATGATAATGATAATGATAATGATAATGATAATGATAATGATAATAGAGTTACAAAAATGTTATCCGCAAATACGCAAAATATAAAAATCTGTGGATAACTTTAAATTGCGATTTCTTTAGACAAAAATCTGTCGTGAGATTTGTTGCAAGTGTACTTGTGGGACTAGGCCAGAGAGAACAGGTAGATAATTTATATTAAATTCTGAAAATGTGAGAAAGTTGAAAACAAATGTATTGTCAACATTTAAAAAAAATATTGTATTGTAAGCCCATGTTTTTCCCTTTACAGAGATTTAGTCGCTCTACCCTACTGGGAAGATTTTTAACCATACTAATTTAGTTACACTTGTTTTCGTATAGATCTCATTTTGAGTGGTCCGTGGTCAGCGCACCGCCTCACACTAACATCTAGGAAACCAAGGTAGTACTAGGACGGGAAAATTCGGAAAATTTTGCTTAGATGCCTTTTCATTCAGGCTTAAGGATTTTTTACGAGCCTGAAAATCTTCAGACTGGGGACCCACGGCTTAAAATCCCTCCCGGAGGACTTGCTCCTTGGATTTTTCCGTCCTAAAAAATCCATCGACCCCGGCCGGGTTCGAACCCGAGACCCTCGGGACCAGTGGCAAGGAGCTTAACCACTAGTCCACCGTGGCCGATCTTAAAAAAAAATATACATATCCAATTCAATCCTTACTTGGGACTTGTATTACCTTCTACACACCTCTGTACAGTTTGTTTAGTTTTTCAGATACTTGAGCAAAATCATTTACCACTTGGGACGGAGAATCTATACTAGGCACCGCGCGTACATTGTAAGAAGTGTTTTTCTCTCTTCAGTTATAAGTATAAAATGAAATGATTAGCATAAAACGTCCCATTAAGTACAAAGACCTCCTTTAAGAGGGTGTGATGTACATATCTTAGAGTATGTAAGAGATTCTATTTACTTGGTTCATCTCCTCTTGTTTTGAATTTGTTCACTTAATTATTTCATACACACTTTCGTCTGTCAGTTTCTCTGCCTTTCCAGATCTTTCTAACACTCTCTCCACTCGGCCAATATCTTTCTACACATTTTTTGAAAAGATTACCTATTTTCGTCTTGGTCTTAAGCGGGATCTTCTTTTTTTTAAGTGAGGATCGTACATAGTGGCCTCCTCTGTCCACATTTCGTATTCATATCTTGGGACGTGGTTTACCCACTTCCACTTATTGTTGACATATTGCTGTGATGGGTCATTAACTGCTGATATCTTTTGAAGTGACCCTTGTATTTGTTATGAAGCCTATAAATCGGTCTGATTATTAAATTTTCCTGACTCTCGTAGTGTTAAAGCGTCTTGACGACTAGGATGCCACAGTCGGACACATCATTATATTAACTCCGCCACATAAAACGTGTGCAAATCTTACCCTATATATTTTAGCATACATATTAACCCACTCCTATATCGTTTTGTTGTTAACAGTTGACATAGGTCTATTTATAGTTGTAACACTTGTGATCCTTTCCGCTCTGTAACCGAGCGGTTTGAAGCATCATGCAGTGGCGCAGAGTTATGAGACTTTCTCTGGTTCCTGACCGTATGGAGAAAGAAATTTTTACTTGTAATTTTGGCCAATATAAGACCGGTGCGCACCTAGAATCGTGAGGAATTTGGGTAGCTAGAATAAATATCGGATTCAATATGAGAAAACACACATGACGGTTGGGGAACTTGAAAATGGACTAAATTTTACCTCTTTTCTGGCTGGATGATAATCGAATTCTGTAATTAGTAGATGTGAGGGCAGCAGCCTACTGGTAGATAAAGAACCTTCTATACCTGTTGCGCCATAAAAACACTTGTGTTCTAATAATTTCGCTGTATATCGAGAATACACTTAATATCCACTACGAATATGACATATCCATTAATTGTTTTCTGTTGGTGAACGTTTAGAATTCATACAACATTTGGTAATTTATCCCCGTCTAAACCTGTATTTTCATCTCTACTGAATCAATAAAATACTTTTTGTTTTTGTCAATATCGTGATATACAATTAAAGAAGGAAACACATGACTCAATAAATTTCCCATGAAGACGGTAAGTTAATTCCTGTCTGTAATCAAGTTTACACAGAAACAATCGTTGTTCTAGAGTCAAAACAATGAATAATACCAATCGATGCAAACGGATGTAAAATACTTAGAGAATTGAGGGCTACATTTATGGTTTGAATAGGGAAGTACGGCTTGCTACCGCTGAGGTGCAATAATAGGCCTAAATGAAAATTAATAAATAATAATAAAAACGTCAGTCATGCATAAACTGCGTAAACTAAGCAAATTTCTCAGTAAGCTACAGTTTCCTTGAGGAAACAAACATGGCGGTCGCTAAGTGATTTTAAATTTCGGCTTTGTGATAACTCCACTCCTAATTTTCTGATTTCACATATTTTTAGAATACATTTCCCTTTGTTTTTACGGCATAAACAAAGTTTTCTTTCGAAACATCGGACATTGAGGTCACTGCAGCCATTATTTTTATTTTTATTTCTGGCTAATATGAATCCTAATATTCTGATTTCCTTAGTTACGTGGTTAAAGAACTCGATATCCTACTTCTATATGCCGAATTTCATACCGAAAAAAATTTGCGGCCCCTAGAATGTCAACAGAAACACACAGAAACACGCACGCGCACACACACACACACGTATGTATGTATATATCCAATTGTACGATGTATGCATCAACCGGCTAAGCGCCAATATTTAAAATAATGATCCCATCTCTTGCATGGCTCATGAAGTAAGTGTACGCACAATTTTAGCACAAAATCTTTAAATATAACCATATTATTAGAGAAAATGTAAACGCCATGAGTCGAATCAGAGGTTTTATGCCGTATATTTTCAAAAAAGTGTATGAAACCGTTTCTTCATAAATGTTGATAAATTTGAAACACGCAGTTAAGCGCCAAATGTTCCCGCTCTTAGATTTTGATGCATAACTGTCAAAGAAGGAAAATAACTTATAGTATCCAGTATTGTTAGTTTGTGCTACAATAAATTATGAAGATTTGCCTTAAACTTTAAACGTATTTTACTCGAAACTTAAATAATGGTGCATAGCCGGTTGACGCATAACGCCGTCCACATTTATTTTCACATGGTGACTTTAGGTGTCTACTAAGGAAGATCTATTAATATTTGTATTGTTTTAAAACAACCTCAATAGCTACATCCCTTCTAAATTCTCCAACAAACCTGTATTATAAATAGGCCCTATATAATCAAAAAATTATGCTTGGCTAAAGTAATTACATGCGATGTTAATACCATGGGTAAAATATATCCATAAATATAAATATACTTCTCAGTTATTATTTGCATCAAACGGAAAGTTTTTATCCTTTGTCGGATATAATTAATAATTTATTGACACTACACCTTACACTACACTGTGAAGGAAGTGTCAGCTGCCTATAATAATAATAATAATAATAATAATAATAATAATAATAATAATACTTTATTTATTCTGGCAGAGTTAAGGCCATAAGGCCCTCTCCTCCAATCAACCAGCACAAATACAAATAAGTATTCGACAAATATAGATATACACTATACTAATTATAAAGAGTTAAAGATACATAGAGTTATCATAAAGCTCTAGTTCTGTTAATGTTTCATATTCTCAACTTTAGCTAATTGAGTTGAGGTCAAATACCCCTCAGTTCGTACCACTTCCTTAGAGTGACATCAAAGACATATTATATAAAGAATGACTTTTCCCATTCTGTTTACATAGTGTAACTGGCTGAAGGAGAATAGATTTGTCATTTTGCGACAATTTAACGTCCATTTCTGAATTTCTACACCAATTACATGTGTGTTAAAGAACGTAATTAATTAAAGTATTAATTAAAATAGGATTAGAACGCTGTGGTCTCTGGATGGTGTCGCTGCCTCGTACGCAGCGGGCCCGTATTCGATCTCCGCTTGGGATAAGTTTCATTGTCTATTTAACTCATGCCCCAAATGGGAGTCAATGACCAATCACGTTACAATGATTTTTTATTTGCAACCAATCACAGTCGTGTTTCGCCTAGAATTTACGAACTAAAGTATATCATAATAAAGAAAGCACCTCCTTTTTAACATTCTGAATAGGCCATAGAATTATTTTGCAGTCCTCGAGGCAGAAGATCTGTGGGTCGACCTTTTCGGAGCTGGCGGGAGACCGTAACGGGCCACTGGGCCTAATACTTGAAAGGACGATGATGATGATGATGCAGTGATTGACTCACCAAGAAATACGGCTACCAGATTGTATGTATAGTGCATGAATGTCAACACATACCGCATGCGGGAGTTAATACAAAATCATTTGATGCAAATGATTATACCACCATAAAAGAAGCCACTGTTTGCACATTCTTAAATGTATTTTTTTCCAGAAAAATATACTTGCCATATTTACATCATAGGACATCAGAAATGAATTAATATACAGTTTAATGTATCATGTTTCCTCCACTAGAGTGCATTCTTACAATATTGCGTTCCTTTGGCAATAAATAATATTATCTGGTTGCAGTGACGAACAAAAGAAGCAAATGAAGCGTACCGATCTTTTCTCATTTTTTTTTCAAACATCGCCATTTACATTAAATATATAAATATTTTAAAATAACTATATTCAAATAATGATTTATGAGTAAACAGCTTAATTTTATTCGTTAAATAATCCTAACAAATGCCACACTTCATTTCCAAATTCTCTACATGAATTCGTGAATTTATCGATAATTTGGAAATCACTCTTGGCATTACTTATGATGATGTTTTATTTCGAGTTTTTTCTTCGCCTGTTAGATATATGTCAACAAACGTTAAGGTAAAAATGGTCTCCGAACGTTCTCTGGCCATCACATTTGCCATGTTCAGTATGGATACTTTGTATGTGTGAATTGGGTGTTTCGTCTTACGTTGTTTTGACTCGGAGGAGACCCTGACATTGTTCTGATCAACCATTCGGGGACGACCTTCATGTCCTTGTGTAGTCAAAGAAGCATGTTAGTTATCGACAGCATAGAGGAACTTCGAATAGAGGGAAAACTGAGTACAGTGACATCTAAAAGATTTCGGTCGTTTACGATGAACAACAATGAGCAAACTACAATGATAGCGCTGTTTAGTACTAACAGAATATGTTACTAAATAAAACAAATGCAAGACACACGGCGTGTTCACTCGGGATTATGGGAAATCAGCCATTTTGTAAATTTAAATTTTTAACTGCTATCCTTTCGTTCTATGTAGACGGTACTGTAAAAATTATATACTATCGAAAGTTAAAATCATTACTTAGATTTTATTTTGCTCTAATTTGTAAGTAAATTCAAGCTTGTTTACGTTTTTAATGCGAATCTATTTTCAAAGATAAACCTACTAGAAGTGATAAAATTCTAAGATTTGTTAGGTTAGGAAGAGTGATGTAAGTGTATAGCCATTTCTAATAAACATTTACAAAATGTGACTATAATGGATTTCAGATGTACTACATGGCTAAGGTTCTTTAATAAATATTGTATAAAATATGTATGTGAGAATAAGGGGATAGGTCAATTGTACATATTTATTAAAAGTGCTCATAATACACGTTTTTAAATTTTAATAAACGGAAATAAATTAACATGTTTTATTTATTTCCATTCTTCCCTTCTGTTAAAATTAAATAAAATCTTTAGATCTGTGAGGCTGGGTACAAATAATTCCATAATTTAATATTAATTAATGTTACTTATTCCTATAAAAGTTCAATTCCATGATTATTCATCAGATGGCGTTATATAATTATAATTCATAATTTTACCACCAGACGGTGCTGAATTTCATATTAGTGCCAGAAAAAATCGAAAGAAATTAGATGTCGTTAGTTGTTCTACACTAGCACCGCTTGTGACATGTACGCGAAACTTGCCCACTTTCTTCTCTGGTACTCTGTGATCGACAGTTTAAAATCTCTCTTCCAACAGGTCGTGCCAGTGGAAGGCCCGCGTGGAGTGTGGCATGTAAATTGCACATATGAGGTGTGAAGTGAAACTGCGTTAATGAAATGGAAAATGGAACTAAAATAGGATCATGCAAAGGTTTAGATGGCTGCAGTAATTAATTAGAGACAGGGTGAAATAGAACTCTTCGTCTTCTTCTTCTTCTTCTTCTTCTGCTTCTGCTTCATGAAATTAGGCCTTTTGATCTGTTTTCACATCAAGTGGGATGTAATGAATCCTCCCATCTAGTAAATTGGCGTCCAACATTTCTATGTCCTATTGGTTTGTACTTTAGTAACAGCTGAGGGATTCTATCTGTATAAGATTATGTAGAAATATGGCAAATATTGTTTCATTGGATGAAGGTACAAACCCATTAAAAAATAAACGTGCTCGATTATTTGTGATTATTTGTCATTTATTGTAGGTGACTCATGGTGCAGTAAAACCATCTGAATACGCTGGCAATTAACTTTTCACAATAATTCTGCTATGTAAGCAACTGAATCTTGTGCTTATTTTTCAAAGTTAAACACTCGTTATATAGAGTTAGTATCGTGTATGGCCTCCACGACATTCGATGACACTATGGCACCTTCTTGGCATGCTCCCAATATGATTCTGGATTTCCTCTTGCGGGATATTCTCCCATTCCTCCTTCAGAGCATCTCCAAGTTGCTGCAGAGTTTGTGGAGCTTGATGTCGGTTCCTGACCTTCCTGTCTAGAAGATCCCACAAGTGTTCAATAGGGTTGAGGTCTGGGCTGACCGCTGGCCATTCCATTACCTCAATTTCATTCCTCCTCAAGAAATCTGTGGTGACAGCTGCAGAATGTGCCCTGGCATTATCCTGCATAAACAGAAATCCAGGGCCTACTCCAATGGCAGCAGGTACTACATGCTCTTCCAGAACGTGCTCGATATACCGGACAGCATTCAGTCACTGGGGAACAAGTACAAGGTCCGTACGATTGTTGTACATAACTCCGGCCCATACCATTATGGAACCTCCTCCGAATCTATCAATTTCCTGTACAGCCTCTGCAGAAAATATTTCTCCTGGCCATCCCCACACCCTCAATCGACCATCACTAAGTGTAAGACGATACCTGGATTCTTCCAAGAAGAGCACAGACTCCCACTGGTTCAGGTTCCAATCACCATGGTTTTCAGCATACGTACGTTTTGCTGCCTTATGCCCATTTGTTAAGCGTGGTTTGTTAACGGGCCTTTTTGGATGAATATTCTCTTTCCTTAATCTGTTCCTTATGGTTTGGTCTGAAACCCGGATTCCGGAAGCCATATGAAGGTCATTCTGCAGGTCTTTTGCAGTTTTTGTACGCTGTCGAAGAGCGGAAAGAACAACGTATCTGTCATCCTGGGGGCTTGTTTTAAATTTACGGCCCTGGCCACGTCTTCTACAATGCTGACCTGTCTCTCTGTGCCTGTTGCGTAACCTGAACACCACGGAAGGAGAAACCCCAAGCTCTCTAGCCACTTGTCGCAGAGATTGACTTTGTCGTAAAAGATGTAGAGCATGATACACTTCAAACTCATTTAAATGCCTCATTTTGTCAGAGACTTCAATAAACAAGGCAATAATCAACATTCGTCACTATAGCAACATCGGGAAGCTTACCAATTAGAAATGGGCAGTGCCTTCCAAAATAAAAAAGATCTCTATATTTGTTATTTGAGGTAATTTCTCTGTATTTAGGCCATGGATCTTTAAAATTTGTATCCAATGATAAAATGAATAATTCAGTTTACATATTGTCCAACTTTCAGCATCACAGCTTTAAAAAACAATTACTTATTCAATTTATTACAAGTGATCCTCTAATTGTTTTGAGCAGTGTATTAATGTGTTTTCTTTATGTAATTGTAATGTTAATGTTTTTCTAGTGTATAATGCTATTGTGTTATTATTTAATTGTAATATTATTGTGTTTTCTTTATGTAATTGTAATGTTAATTTTTTAGTGTATAATGCTATTGTGTTATTATTTAATTGTAATATTATTATTGTGTTTTCTTTATGTAATTGTAATGTTATTGCTGTTTTTGTTGTTTATTTTTCTTTACACTAGTACCAATTATTACTTTATTGTAACGGACTGTCAACTGCACGTACGGCTTACTGCCCGTGCGACCCATATTTGTAAATAATATTGTAAATATCTTACTGACTATTTCATGGTAGGTAAATTTTCAAATGTATTTATTAAATGACAATAAGCTACCGAGCTGTTAATAGACTTGGAGCTTGTCCAAATTGTTGCCCGCGAGAGCAACGATTATTGGAAATAAGTTATTGTTTCCTCTCGTCGCTGGATTAAGTTTGTTCTTTCATCCATCCTTCCATCCATAGTAATTCTGCCCGAGGGCAGGTCTTTCACTGCACTCATAGCATTTTCATGCTGTGCTTTGTAGCGTTACTAGGGAATTATAGGTGTGGTAGCTTCCCGTTGCTTTCCACACCGGTGAAGGAGGATGATGATGATAATGATAAGGATGATGATGATGATGGCCATATGATTTGAGGGACCGTGTGGGCCTTAAAGGTTTCCTGACATTTGTCTTACAGGTGAGGAAAAGGCCCCGATAAAAGCCTCACCCAGAAAAACTGTCCCGACCGGTGATCGCACACGGGCCCGCTGCGTGACAAGGCAGCACGCTACCTCGAGACCACAGCGGTAGACTTATTCTTCCATTTTATAGATAATGTGTATTTTAGAAGAAAATGGATAAAATGGAAATACAATTGGTGTCAGTATGTAACCTACGCTTCTCCCTAAGCTCCAAGAAGTTCATTTAATTAATAATCTCTTTTCGAAAAGAAAAAAATAAAAGCCATGTCTTCTCACCATGAGTACTAAGGAGAGGTTTCCTATTATCACAGACCACTCATCTCTACTACAAATTTAATAAAAAGAATATATATATATGTAATGCAGGGTACAGGGAAGAACACGGTAGTTACTATTTTGTCGAAATGAATTTTGAGGTATTAGATTATCATAAGTAAAGCCAGGAGTGATTTCCAAATTATCGATAAATTCACGCCTCACGAAGTGAGGAGTGAACTTATCTAGAGAATTTGGAAATCAAGAGTGGCATTTGTTAGGACTATTTAACGAATAAAATCAAGCTGTTTACTCACAAATCATTATTTAACTATAGTTATTTTAAAATATTTAATGTAAACGGCGATGTTTGAAAACAAATGAGAAACGATAGGTACGCTTGATCTGCTTTTGTTTATCACTGCAACAAGATCATACTATTTATTTCCAAAGGAACGCAATATTGTAAGAATGCTCTCTAGTGGAGAAAAAATGAAACACATCAAACTGTATATTAATTCATTTCTGATGTCGTATGATGTAAATATGACAATTATATTTTTCAGGATTGTTACCTGGGAAAAAATATATTAAAGAAAGTGCAAACAGTGGTTTCTTTTTTTGGTGGTATAATCAATTGCTAACAAATGTTTTATATTAACTCCCGCATGCGGCATGTGTTGACATTCATGCACTATATATACAATCTGGTAGCCGTATTTCTCACAGGCTCAGTCACTGCAAAATAATGGTCAGATCTGTTCAGAATATTAAAAAGGAGAAGCTTTCTTTATTATGGCAAATTTAACACTGATAAATATTTCGTGAAACACGACTCTGGTTGGTTGTAAAACAGAAATCATTGAAACGTGATTGGTCATTGACTCCCATTTGGGGCATGAGTTAAATAGTCCATGGAATTAACTATCATTTAAAAATGTGAAACAATAAAATATACAGATAAGTCATGGATTCTTTATTGTTTGGGTTTCAAACAAGGAAGAATGGATACTGCTCAACTAAAAGTACGTTTTCTAGGTTTCAAAGAAAAAAGTGACTTACTTGGTTCTTTCCCTGAATCTTACATATCTAAATATAAGCCTGACCGGTATCGGTTACGGTATTTCTGGTCAGGAATTCGAATTGTTACTACGTGAAACAAGTAGCTGCCTTTTACAGATATATTGGTGAAATTATTAAAGTATCTTCTCTTGTTCTAGGATCGGTTAAATTTTCTAAACGCCATCGCGAGAAGATGGGAGATAATCTGAATAATGCAACCTCCTTCTGTTTTATTTAGTTCTTTTGATTGAACGATTTTTAATTATTCTTATGAATGCTTGTGTTTCTACTGTTATTGCAACTTTTTCAAGATGGATCCTAATCCAAAGTAATTCATTCTAGCAATTTAGGTTATATTTCGATTAGATTTAATGTTTCGTTAGTTAATCTTAAATATAAGAATATAACATAAATCACAGTAACCTTCTACGTATCAATTTAAACTAGTTAAATTTAATTTAGTCCGGCGTTAGCTTTTCTAAAGTACGTTGTACTGAAACAGGATGATATTTGACGTTTATTAAACCTTAAAGTCGCTCGTAACAGTTCATTGACTCAATAAAAATTACCACTCATATCAAAATGATGTATTCTAGTATACATGCCTTTGATTTTCACACGCACGCATACAGACACATACACTCAGAGATTCAAAAACAGACACACACACACAAAGAATTGATTCTTAGATGTTGTGGTCAGAGTTTTGGGATAACTCTCAAGTAACCTAAGTTAAATTCATTTGAATCGTTTATTTATTTGAACAATTCAGACTGAATAAAGTCGCTCGTAACAGTTCATTGACTCAATAAAAATTACCACTCATATCAAAATGATGTATTTTAGTATACATGCCTTTGATTTTCACACGCACGCATACAGACACATACACTCAGAAATTCAAAAACAGACACACACACACACACACACACACACACACACACACACACACACACAAAGAATTGATTCTTAGATGTTGTGGTCAGAGTTTTGGGATAACTCTCAAGTAACCTAAGTTAAATTCATTTGAATCATTTATTTATTTGAACAATTCAGACTGAACTAAAAATAACTGAAGGGTGCATTGTTCAGTCGGTCTCAGGATTATAGTCAAAATCCTCGAATGTTGAATGCTGGACGTTAGCCCATGAAAAATGATAATTAAATACAACGCGGAAGTTTAAACCTTAAAATATTACGGCCTATTAATGTAAAATATTGCACCGAATAATCTCAACTATAAAAACGTGAAAATCTGTGTTCCTCTGTAACGTGCTTAGCATAAATATTAAGGGATATTTTAAATAAAATTGGAGATATTTTATTGAAGATGCTTGCAACACTTTTAAATTTAGCTTATAATGTGTTGGAAATGCGTCATACCACCACAATATTAGTTTTTAAATTAGAGGCACCGAATTCATGCGAGAAAATTCATATTTAGCGATCACGATGAAGCACCTCATTAAATATATTGCGTCTACCATAATCTTTTAATTAAAAATGAATTAGGTTCATCATTCCTTGTGGACATTTAATGTACTCGCAGCAACAGATTAAGCTTTTGGATTCCAATCCATTCAAACACAATTTCCTTTAATTAAATGTTCGGTTCTCAGAAAATGTTTGTTTGCGCGTTATTTTATATAATTATAGAACATGAAACTAAATATTACTAACCTGAAAGCGTATCAAGTCTGTAATTTCTTACTGATTGTTTTATGTTTTTATAATAATTATTGTATCATGCATTTCTGAAGTTATTTCTTCTGGAGATTTAATCATCATCATCACGAATAAATGTTAATATAACTTATATGAATTTGTAACTCATAAACAGCGTTATATTATGCTCATTAATTTTAATTGGTAAGGGGAAAGTTTAGAGAATTTTTGATAATTAAGCACACATTAATAATACTTATACATGTTCAATTCTTCCTTTAATAATCTCTTATGGATCATACTTCATTCTAAATATTCAATTTACGTGAAATAAAATTTTAATAGGCCTGTGCAGTGCCGGGGATTCTTCTCATCTCATCACTCACTCCGGCTTACGCCAGTCATTGGATTAGGTTCTATATGTTTACTTGTAAAGCATTTAGCGTGTTTACGCATACTTGGAAAAAACTTATTTTACACAAACACTTGCACCAGAGTCTCAGAATTTGTAAAGTCGCGATAAGCTCTCTAACAATACTAAGTTTGTAAGCAGAAGTTCAACAAAAGGGAAACAAATATATTTAAGACAGATTGTATAAAGTAAATGGCAATATGATAAAAATGTATATGCATTCTTAAATTGAAATGGATAAATTTTATGGTGTTCTGCTAGGATTAGGAATTCCTAAACAAAATTGGACTTACTCTAATGTGATTAAATGGCTCAAGTTTTAAGCCCGGCTAACCACATATTAGTCAGTATTTTGGACGAATGAAATGCCCCTAAATTTATTCCAATCAGTTTTTTCTCCCATCATACATATTTGATACGGTAATAGATAAAGTTCTTAGAAAAATTTAGACGAAATAGACATGAACAGACGGGTGAGTGGATAAGACTAGATAACAGTGAACTGCAGGATCTTCATGGGAAGCCAGATATGATAAGAACAGTTAAGTCTCGTAGAATTCGATGGGTATGACATTTGGCACGAATGGGGAATGAAAGACGTGCATGGAAGCTTCTTGTAGGAAAACCAGAGGGAAAGCGTCCAGTTGGTTGACCTAGAATGAGTTGGGAAAATAACATTAACTGTGATTTGGGGGAAGCTGATTATACAGGGAATGATTGTAAAACATTATCTCAGGATAGGGGTGTATGAAGAGCTTATGTCCGCGCGGCCATGAACCTAAGGGTTCGATAGTGCCAGTGGGTTAATTAATAGATAATTTAATTCACTTGGATAAGCCCTCCTATCCCTAACCATACTAAGAAACCGTTGCTTATTGTATATCAGCCCCCTCCTTGCTTTCACAAGTTCTGCTGGATTCCGTTTGAACCTTTATGCTTTGTAAATCTTGATCTTTCACTATAAAAATGCAAACTTCAAGAAATTCGGGCATGGGTAGCATTGGAATAAAATTCTCTGGATATAAGATGGTTCCGAATTCCTATCTGCGGATGAAGTTTTCTTCAGGGATCTAAGGAAGTGTTAATTTGATACGACTATTTAACTCATGCCCCAAATTGGAGTCAATGACCAATCTGGTTTTAATGTATTTTGTTTTACAACCAATTACAGTCGTGTTTCACCTCGATATTTAACTACTTATGTTTATCATAGTAAGGTAAGCTCCTACTTTTTAATATTCTGGACAGGTCAGAGCATTATTTTGCAGTGACTGGCTCTCGAACAAATACATTGAATATAGCAAATAATGAACAGATTCCTTCGAACTACACATTTGATAACTGAGTTTCAATAATTATTGTGTTTTTGAATAATGATTTTATGGAGTTGTTTCCTAAAAAAAGTAATTAATATCCTATAATGTTCATTATAATATACAGTTTGATATGTCCCATTTTTGCTCTCCACTAGAATCCATTCTTACAATATTGCGATTATATTTGGCAATAAATAATATGATCAAGTTGCAGTGGATGAACAAAAGAAGCATAACTAAACATTTCGCATTTGTTTTCAAACATCGCCGTTCACATTAAATAGTGTGTACAAACATTTTAAAATAACTATATTTAAATAATGATTTGTGAGTAAACAGCTTATTCATTAAATAGTTCTAACAAATGCCATTTTTGATTTCCAAATCCTCTAGATATATTGGAAACCACTTGTGGCATTACTTATGATAATTAAACACGTATATTAAAATGAGCATTTAAGATATTCTGGTAGTACAATAAAAAAAATTATGGAACGTGCAGTTTTTTACTTAACTAGTCACATATGTCATATCTAATTGTCAACAGCGACTTTGTCGCTCGTGACTTTGTGTAATGAAAAACTCAACCTCGCGTTGGATTTGGAGT
Organism: Diploptera punctata; assembly: GCA_030220185.1. NCBI lineage: Eukaryota > Metazoa > Arthropoda > Insecta > Blattodea > Blaberidae > Diploptera > Diploptera punctata. The sequence goes on from JASPKZ010008566.1 coordinate 977,333, forward strand.
GACTATTAAGCGAATAATACATCAGAAGCTAAAAGTAATTATAATGTTTAATAATCACCAAATGTGAGGTTATGTATTCCGATCTTATCTTCGGGCGATTTCTAAGCCGGCAGTATAGTTATAAATAGCTTATCTTTACTGCTAAATCTCTTTGGGCTTGGGAAAAATCAATAACAGATGATTGTATGAGAAGTAACTATTAATAATGCAGATTCATTTTATAATTTTTTAGAGCAACATAATTAAACATTCTTTTGTAATTTTTGAAGCTATTTTCTTTTGGCTTTTCTTGCAGTACCATATCGATCGTACATTATTGAATCGGTACCCTTGTGAAAGAAGTTAATTTGCGGAGATATCTCTCATTACGAACAGGAAGAGGCAATTTTATCGTCCTATGAGATAAGTTGTCGGTGTAATTAATAAATTTGTATCAAAAGTTTACAACCATGACACGTTGTCTATCTATTTACCTTAGTTTAAAATCATTATTTTAGGTAATTTCACATGTCCCACGTAACCCGGTGTTCTCACGGACACAACCTGTCGGGAGCGGATTTGTAACTCTGAAACACACGAATTTTTTTAATCACTTTAGTTCATGAGACTCCCTGGATAAGTTATCAGCTCATTGCCAAGGCCACATCCGAAACAACACGTATATTTAAAACAAGAGAAAACATTCACTCTATCATTCATACTAAACAAGGAGATTATGATATGAATGATGATTAAGATAGATAAGTACTGATCGGGGACCATTTTTGGGCCTTTGAATTTTCCCGACATTTTCCTTACAGGTGAGGTATAACTACGAAAAAATCTTACCAAGTAATCTTGTCACCCAGCCCCGCTGCGTACAGGGACGTATTCCTATAAACACAATGAAGGACTGCGTGACATTATATGCGAGGTTGATATTCAAGTAAAGAAAATAGAATAATATGAAATATTTAAGATAAGATCATTAAAAGTAAATGGACAATTATTGAAATAGGAGGGGCAAATATTTAACATACCATAGCTGTTTGGTATCAAATTAATTGTAAAAGTGCGAAGAGTAAAATTACGATAGCATGGAAGACATAAAGATATTTGTTATTAATTGAATCGCACTTTTTAAAAAGGAACTAAGTGAAAATTAACCATTTTTGTTTTTCCTTACTCAATGATTACTACTGCCAAGACGCATTGATTGACAAATAAAGGAACTAAGACGGACTCTTCAATGTGTCTCTAACAACACTGTGATGTTTAAAAGTACGGTAAACAATAGAACTAAGTCAGGAAGTTAGTGCGTTTATTCACCGCTTGGGTATCGAAAACATGTTCTCAGAAGGCTGCCCAGGCCAAAACAAAAATCATACAATTGTTAGGATTTTCTTGGTCTGGCAGCGTCAGGAAGATTCAAAGCTATAAAACATTATTTTCCTGAGTGAGGTCACACTTTCCTCCCTCGTGATAGGGATTTCGGGGTTTTTAAAAAAGCACTAAGAAGAGTGGACAGAGTGTATATAATAAAATAATATTTAGAAATAATCATATAAAACAAGAAAAATACATTAGTTAAACCCGTAGACTCTGAAACAGTGATCAGTAACTTCGAACTTTGTTATTTGGTGGCCTAAATAAAAAAACAAAGAATATTACATTGGAAGAATCTGCAAAGAATCCTCGTGAGAGAAAGGTTCATTCACACCCTCATTATATAAGTAATTCACGTACAACTCAAACAATCCTGGTTTTGTAGAAGCACGACCATACATAAAAAGTTATGTAACCAATGAGTTTCATCTTGGGACAGGGAATTTAGGACATTTGTTATCGGAACTACCAAAGGCATATCCCGGAGGACAAATTCCCATCAATCCCCAAAAGATTGAACATCTTAAGAAATTATTGAAGTACATCAGTGATGCAAATGCTAAAGCATTTTATGAAGAAGTAATACTTTCAAACTCTACTACAGATCCTGGTGCACCATGAATGAGAAACACCTGTCATTTTACTTTAGCTTTTATAAAAAAGTATCTCTATTATGATTATTTTAAATCAAAATGTTATCTTAATGTTCCTAACATTTCAATTTAAGCGAAACACATGTAGATCTGTTTTAAATAAATTTTGTTCAAAATGTACGTCCACTTTATTCTTTCAAATAAAATTTCCAGTGAACAAAGAAATTAAGTCTCAAATTTTAAATACCATACATGATGTGGTAGCACAAAATTTCCATTACTAGTCTGTTATCACTAAATTCAGTCCCATGTTATGTTTATATAATATATAACGTAACTATTCTATCCCGCTCTTTGTTCATGAAAATAAAATTGTATGCTCTCCTGAAAAGTAGTAGTAAATTTTGACTTAGTTCCACTCCAAAAAGTGCGATTCAATTAATTTTATGAATTAATATGTATTAAAAACACATAAAGAACAAAATAAAACGTAACAATTCTAATATACATGTGGTTAAATAAGGAATCCCGCAACATTACCAGGATTAAGAAATTAATATAATCAGTTCCAACACCTACTACGTACACAATAAATATGATTGGTAGACAAACGAATAATGAATCCCTGGAAGTAATAGGTACTAAACGGTATAAATGGAAGGAATTATCATGAGTTATAATCCAGTAGTCTAGTATGTGTGTGAACGGTGATGAGAGCGTGCAAGCGCGAGTTTCCGTTGGTGTGTAAGCGTGCGCGCATTCCCGCACGCCTGTGAGTGCAGGTGTGCGTGTGCGTGTGTGTGTGTGTGTGTGTGTGTGTGTGTGTGTGTGTGTGTGTGTGTGTGTGGGAGAAGTTGTATAGTATCCAACTGGAATTCGCAGTTCCTAAAATTTAGACATATCCGAATGTGTCTTCATGGCAAAAAGAACAGACAAAAAGTTTTCAGATACATTTGAAATTCACAATAAGTTAAACCAAGGAGATGCACTATCTCCTTTGCTATTCAATTATATACTAGAGCATGCCATGAAACCTTTATAGTATAAAGAAGGCGTTGTACTTACTGGTATTAATAAGCTCTTTGTATATGCTAATGATGAAGTATTATTAGGTGATAGCGAGGAGATACTAAAGGCCAACACATGCATTATATAGTTTATTGGAACTGAAAGTGAATATCAATGAAACTAATTACATGGTCTTACATAGAAGTACGTGAAAATATATTGGAAGTTAACTGTTTCTAAATAAATTAGGGAAATTTGAAGAACTGACTGAATTCAGAGTAGGAAAAATAATTGCAAATAAATGAGATGTTGAAAGAGAATAAAAGTGGCTCAATTCTGGAAACGCATGTTGTTACTCTTTACTTTAAGGTAAATAATAGTTTTAAAAAACGAAAACAGCTCGCTTCATTAGAAAATCGAAATAAAAAATGAAAAATAATTTTAATTTCCATCACGCTTGGGATAAAATTAAAGTGATCAACAAAAAAAATCATCTCCAACACATCTAGAATAAAACTAGAGTTATCTACAAAGAAATAATTCTACCATCAAAAGCGTGGGGTGCTCTTTATCAATTAATATATACGATAATAAACAGATATTGGCAAAAGTAAAGTCTAAGAAGAAAATGTAAAAACCATAAAAGCACCCCACGCTTTTCATGGTAAAATTATTTTTTTTCTAGATAACTCTAGTTGTATTCTAGATGTGTTGGAGATTTTTTTGTTGACCACTTTAATTTTATCCCAAGCGTGTTGGTAATTAAAGTTATTTTTCATTTTTACACGCTTTATATTAGCTTGCCCTGTATCTATCTATCTATCTATCTATCTATCTATGTAACTGAATCTTTCATCGCGTTTTTCACCCACTTAAAATAATTGGATCGACTTGAAATTTTGAATACTTGTAAAGGACCCGTGACAATACAATAATTTCATATTTATTTTCTAAAATCCTGGCCAGAATCATCAGAAAATCAAAAAAAGTGTTTTTGTATTTATGTAACGGAATTTTTGAACCCGATTTTCACCCACTTAGATAGAAACATAGGCTAGACTTGAAACTTTGTATACTTGTAAAGGACCCGTGACAATACAATAATTTCATATTCATTTTCTAAAATCCTGGCCAGAATCATCAGAAATCAAAAAAATTGTTTTTAAAATTGTGTAACGGAATTTGTGACCCGATTTTCACCCACTAGAGACATTGGACCGACTTGAAACTTTGGTATAACTTGTAAGAACCCGTGACAATACAATAATTTCATATTTGTTTTCTAAAATCGTGGCCAGAATCATCATAAAATCAAAAAAAGGGTTTTTGTATCTATGTAACGGAATCTTTGAACACGATTTTCACCCACTTAGAAGCATTGGATCGACTTGCAACTTTGTATACTTGTAAAGGACCCGTGACACTATAATAATTTCATATTTTATTTCTAAATTTCTGGCCAGAATCATCAGAAAATCAAAAACATTAAAACTGGTTTAATAGGTTACGAACTTGTCGACTTTTTAGTCAATCGTTGTCAGAGCTCAGTAGGTAGAGCGGTGAACTAGTGGTATATAGTTTCAGTAATCCATAGGTCTCTGGTTCGAGTCCGGCTGGGGAGGAGTTTTTTTTAGAAGAGTAATAATTTTAGCTCATACTACAATAGTATGGAATTTAAATATATTTACATTCTATTTTATTCTGTAAAATATTAAAACTAAAAATAAAAAAATAAATAATAGTTTTAAAAAACTAAAACAGCACGCTTTATTCGAAAATCGAACTCAAAAATGAAAAATAATTTTAATTTCCAACACGCTTGGGATAAATTTAAAGTGGTCAACAAAAAAATCTTCTCCAACACATATAGAATAAAACTAGAATTATCAACAAAAAGAAAATAATTTACCATCAAAAGCGTGGGGTGCCTTTTATGATTTTTACATGTTCTTCTTAGAGACTTTACTTTTACCAATATCTGTTTATTATCAAATATATTAATTGATATAGAGCACCCCACGCTTTTGATGGTAAAATTATTTTCTTTTTGTTGATAATTCTAGTTTTATTCTATATGTGTTGGAGAAGATTTTTTTGTTGACCACTTTAAATTTATCCCAAGCGTGTTGGAAATTAAAATTATTTTTCATTTTTGAGTTCGATTTTCGAATAAAGCGTGCTGTTTTAGTTTTTTAAAACTATTATTTATTTAGTTCGGTTTTCTAATAAAGCGTGCTGTTTTAGTTTTTTAAACTATTATTTATTTTTTATTTTTTAGTTTGGTTTTGTAACAAAGCGTGTTGTTTTAGTTTTTTAAAGTACTATTTACTTTTTTAATTTTTAGTATAGATGATACAAATTCGGAAGAGCTAAAAAAGGAAATTGAAGAAGAATGGAATAGTATAAAAAAACTGATACATAAAACAGCAAAATAAGTATTAGGAACAAAGTATGTAGGAGGATGAAACAAAGGACTAAAAAAATGGTATCTTGAAATCCAGAAATTGGTAAGAGATAAAAAGGAGGCCTACTTATAATACTTAAACAACAAGAATGACCAAAACCGATTAGAATATAATAGAACAAGAGCACTAGTAAAAAAATTATACCAGAAAATTAAATAAAGAAATGGAACACAATTTACACGGAAGACAAGATAAAGTATTTAAAATTGATTAAGAAGCCTTATTTTGAAGTAAGTAAAGTAAACGATTGAAAACAAATATGCTAGACTGTGTATACAAGATGTAGAATTAGAAAATTATTATAAAGAACTGTAGCCGGTCAAACAAAATAAAGAAGAAATAACACTCATAGAAACAAACGAACAATATGCAGAAGTAGACGATTTAGAGATGCAACCAACGATATAAATATTAATGAAATGTAAAAAAATAAAGCATGTGGGTTAGAAAATATAAACATAGAATTGATAAAAAATGCCCCAAAGAATTTTCAAGAAAGATTATTAAAATTCTACAACAAGTGCTCGAAACAAAATATAATACCAGAAGAATGGAAAATTGGAAAAATAGTCTCAATATTTATAAAAGGCGATAAACGAAAGCCAGAAAACTATAGAGGCATAAGCTTACTATGTGCAGCATACAAAATATATACAAAAATGATCAACCAAAGGTTAACAATTATAGTAGACGCAATAATATCAGAAGAACAGGCAGTATTTAGAACAGGGAGTAGCTGCACAGACAAAGTATTCACTTTAAAACAAATAATAGAGAAGCGCCGAGAATTCAAACGCACATCCACTTTATAGATTATAAGAAGACCTTTGATAAAGTGTCTAGACCAAAATTATGGAACATATTAAGTGAAAAATAATAATTTTCAAAAACTAAAACAACACGCTTTAATAGAAAATCGAACTAAAAAAATGAAAAATAATTTTAATATCCAACACGCTTGGGATAAAATTAAAGTGGTCAACAAAAAATCATCTACAACACATCTAGAATAAAACTAGAGTTATCTGCAAAAAATAGTTTTACCATCAAAAGCGTGGGGTGCTATATATCAATTAATATATTTGATAATAAACATATATTGGTAAAAGTAAAGTATCCAAGAAGAAAACTTAATACCTGTAAAAAGAACCCCCTGCTTTTGATGGTAATTTTTTGTAGATAACTCTAGTTTTTTCTAGATGTGTTGGAGATGATATTTTTGTTGACCACTTTAATTTTAACCCAAGCGTGTTGAAAATTAAAATTATTTTTCATTTTTTAGTTCGGTTTTCTAATAAAAATCGTGTTTAGTTTTTTAAAAATACTATTTGTTTTTATTTTTTAGTTTCAATATTTTACAGAATAAAATAACAATGTAAATATCCATAAATTCGATACTATTGTAGTATGAGCTACAAGTAATACTCTTCTAAAAATTCCTCTGAGCCGAATTTGAACCAACGACCTATGAATTACTGAAATTATATACAACTACAATCCACCGCTCTACCAACTGAGCTCTTACAACGAATGACTAAGAATTTGATAAGTCCGCAACCTATTATACCGGTTTTTATTTTTTTGATTTTCTGATACATTTGGTCAGGATTTTTGAAAAAATTATTAAATCATTTTATTGTCATTGGTCCTTTACTTGTATACAAAATTTCAAGTCGACCCAATGTTTTTAAGTGGGTGAAAATCGTGTTCAACGATTCCGTTACATAGACACAGGTCCGTCACAGAGACAGATACAGGTGAAGCTAATATAAAGCGTGTAAAAAAAGTAAAACTAAATATACAGTAATAAATAATGCTGTTTTCTTATAGTTGAATTATATAGACGCGAAACATTGACTCATATATTAAGACAGGATAAAATATTATGTATATTCTAGAATAAAGTTCTCAGGAAAATGTTTGTATCAAAGACAGTAGAACGCACAGATAAATGAAGAAGATTCCAAAACAGCGAGCTGTATGATCATCATGGGAAACCAGAAGTAATAAGTAGAGTTAAGTCTCGGAGACTCCGATGGCCAGGATATGTGATACATATTTATTTATTTTATTTATCTATTTAGCCTGGTGGAACGAATGGGGAAACAAGGGTGGCATGGAAACTCCTTTTAGGAAAATCATAGAAAAACCTCTGAGTGGGTAGGCTAAGGAAAAGGTGGAAGAATTACATTAACCATGATAACTTGAGGGACATAAAATATGTAGGCGATGATTGGATAACATTAGCTCAGAATAGAGATGTTTGGAGAGATCATTACGCGCAGGCATTAACCTAAGGTTTAATAGTGCAAGTGAGTTAGCCATCCAGTTAAAATCCATGAGGCGAGGTCTAAAAGAACATAGCCTAACAGCCGGCTGTGGCCTCAAAACCACACGTATTAATCACGGATTTGGGAGATCATCCAGCCAGGTGTGAGGATGATATATGGGCAGCAGGTCGTGTTCCCAGCCATTGTAGCCAATTTTCTCAAAGTGGAGCCAGGACTTAATGTACTTGCCAAAATTCGACATTGGGTGGGCACACATCCCATATGGGTCGATACTCCATGAGAAAGGGAAATTTTGTTCCATCTTGTGGACTCGAATTAGCTCATATAGCTCTGCGCCGAAGTATGATTCTCCTTAAATGCTGAGTTGCAAAGCGAGAAATATCAGTTTTTACTTCGTAAAAGACGATAAATCCAATATTGGCTATAATTAATTGTGATATCCAGCATGTTTAAGAAATAGAGAGATAATTTTCAGTTCTAATTTTCACGAAAGTACAATTTTGGACTTTACGCCTTTTATGAAACACGCGCACAAACGCGAGCGCGCGCGCACACACACACACACACACACACACACACACACATATATATATATATATATATATATATATATATATAACTACCACGTAAATGATCCTATTGCACGTTACAGGGAATTTTATCATCCCAACTTAATTAAAAAAACATAAAACTGAAAACTTTAAACTGTTATTTTCCCAACTGTGTTATAAGGATGCCAAATATGGAGTCTTACTGAAAGACATGAGAAAAAATTCTGTGTTTGAGAATAAAGTTCATTAGAAAATGTTTGGATCAAAGAGGGACGAATAGACAGATGATTGATGAAGACTACATAACAGTGAGCTACATTAGCCTTAAGGGATGCCAGACATAATAAGAAGAATTAAGACTCGTTGACTGTAGTATGAATGAGGAATGAAGGAGGAATATGGAAACTCCCTGAAGGTTATCAGAGGGAATGCGCCTAATAGGTCGGCCAAGAATGAGGTTCGAGAATATCATCAAACAAGATTTGAGGGACGTAAATTACACAGCGGATGATTGGAAAACTTTGTCTGAGTATAGCAATGTATGAAGAACTTATGTTCGTGTGGCAAATCTACGGGTTCGATAGCGCCAGTGAGTCAATTAACCACCACGTAAGACATGCATACCTCAATATGTTTGTCTTAAATGAGAAAGTCACACGCTTGCGCGCGCGCGAACATACGCACACACACACACACACACACACACACACACACATATATATATATATATATTCCTTCAGCATATGTGTTTATCATTTGTGGGAGAAATGTTGAACCTAGAAATTGTTTGATTGCTCGTCACCTTTAAAAAAATCAAATAGGGTAAAAAGCATAATTCTTTTGCAGGAAGTATTATATTTTTCTCGTCGTTATAAAACTTTTCAAATTAAATTATTTGCTAGTAATTTCTCGGAACTTATTTGATCATTTTCTAATACATTTCGTTTCCTAGAGAATATAATTCAAAGGAGCTATTAAATTAATTAAAGTGGCATCTAGAACGTTTTAAAATTTTATCCTTACAAACATGATATTACAGCAAAGATATTTTCAAAACTAATTCCATTTATTCAAAAGAGTTCTTAAAGAACAGTACTGTTTTAAATATTAACAATATAAAAACAAAATAAAAACTATAAATCAATGTTCGGTAGCCTATATTTAAAGTGTGTCAAAACAAACATTTCGTTTACTGACATACACATATTTATTGCCAACGAAAGTTTTCTTTTTCCTAACATGAGTTCAGCAGAAGTGTGGTATTGAATGAATGAATGAATGAATGAGAAATTTAATGACACGATTGGGAGATTAGGGAGAATGGAGAGTATTGTTGGGATAAAATTCGGCGAAAAGGAGAACCCGAGAAACACCCGAGAAAAACTCGAAAAATCCCTTCAAGCTAACCCAGTCTGGGAAGTCGCGCGCGCTAGCCATGATCTATATGTACTTTCGTTGTCCGACTTCAACAATTCAACAATTCCTCTTTTGTGGAGTCAGTCGCTAACAGTCACTTATATACTATTCGCTTTTAATTAAATGCTCGTCAAGCACGCAAGGTTTATAAGTAAGGTAATAACGAGAATGTCGGAAAAAATAATAAAACGTCATTTATTCACTACCAGATAATAGTTGGATTTCGGTGTCGTTGCGAAGAACGAAGATGTAATGTTGAGAAACAGTCTCAAACACAGGACACTGGATGGGCGGCCACAACTTCTATAGCTGTGGTATAACAATAATCTTAACAACAAAATAAAGAGGAATCTCCATCACATAAAAGGACATTCGCGTATTTAAAAGTAATTTCAGATAATTTGTTGCAATGTTCAGAGATTGATTTCTGGTATATTTTAACAACCACCAATCAACATTTTTACAAATTCATACAACATGTGAACACTACTCACAAGTTTGCCGGAGCAAAGTGGTTTTTCTCTTTCAACCCGGGGTCCCTTATTGTTTTGGGATCAAAACTACTCACCGTCGCTGGAGAGATCAACTTTGTCTTATCCCTGCCAGATGCAGCAAATGGCGCAGCGAATTGCTTGTCTGTCTAAGTAGCTGAAGTGGACGTTTTCTATTTCGTTCTAAACCATGTTCATGAAGGTAGACCAGCGATCATGCATCAAATTACAGGTGCTCGTGAAGAAAAAAGCACGGGGACATACTTACGACTTCTATGAAGTTGTGACAAATATTCTTTGCCACGTCGGACTATAAAAAATGGGATAATTCGGCATGCAGTACTCGACATTACAAAACCTACGCAGCGTAACTTCCTTTTCGGAATGGAAGTTAACCCATGGGTCTTTTGTCGTGGATTTTTAGTACATGAAAGAATCTTAAGCTAGAATAAAACGCCCCTTAGTAAAATCTGTCGGCTCTTTTCAGAAATAGCTAATGGTCTTAGCTGTTCAAGAATATAATTAATTTAAATACTACCCACATAATTATCTCCCTCTCAGTCTACCTGTCTGTCTACCTATCAAATAGCTAGCATCACATTGTTATACATGCAATATATCCAAGTTATGTTCAAAACAATACTTTCTCATAAACACCTACCTATTTTCCACCTGCTACTTTCTTTCCCTCGTCATGGCTCTTATATTATTTTGTTTCATGGAACGTATCTGAGTTCTGCACAAAACAATACTTGTCATCTCCTTGTCTATGTACCTTCCTACACTGTAGCTAGTACATAGTTTTGATATGTGTAACGTATCCGAATTCTTTCCAAAACAATACTATCTGTCTTACTACGTAACTACCTTTAAACAAGTTCACACTCGAGGATATTAAAATATATAGGGTCTGAAATCAGTGTTTACTCGCAATCACGGAAGAGACAGGTAATGTACATTGTCTGTTCTTCTACACTAATCCTTGAGTCTTATTTACTATGCGAGCTATCTGTGCAATAACGCGAAAACAGGAGTAGTACAGTAGTATAAAGCGCAGTACATTGGTCATTATCGCTGATACAATTCGAACGTTCACGTAACGGGTCTTATATAGTATACAAAGAAGAAGTGTGTCGAAAATAGTTTCTTAAAGTTTAAAATGAAAGCACAGATGAAAACAGAAAAATGTATGCGCAGCAGAGAATGGAATACAAAGAACTATTAAGTGAAACAAAACTAGAATGGCAAAATAAGAAATCGGAGGAAATGAAAATCGCGACTGAAAGTGGGAACATAACGGACACATTGAAAGAGATAAGAGAACTCAAACTAAATACCATAAACCGGACAAGAATAACGTCCGGGGAATGGAAAAACTACTTTGATAGGGTGCTGGGAGGTTAGGGGTTAAGATATAATCAAGGTAATATAGTGGAGATCCCCGACGCAATATATATATATATATCATTACTAGATCAAGATATCTCGAAAAATGAAGTGATTTCTTCTATTAAAAGTTTAAAGAACGGTAAAGCACCTGGAATTGACGGATTGCCAGGAGAATTCTTGACAAATATGATATCATCAAATAAATTATTAGATAAGTTTTGAAAACTGCGTTCAACAAACTATTTAATGGAGGAAATTATCCGGAAGCCTGGGCGACAGGTGTAATCCAACCGCTATACAAAGGGAAAGTTGGGGCTCATAAATCAGAAAGTTATAGGGGAATTTGCCTCTTGTCAGTGTTTCAAAAAATCTATTGTAAAGTACTTTACGAACGAATGAGACAATGGGCTAAAGTGAACAATAGAATTTCAGACTATTAGGCAGGTTTTAGAGAAGGGTACTCCACAGTGGACAACGTATTCGTTCTGAGAACATTAATTGACGAAAATGTGAAAAAACAAGAGGGGTAAATTATTTTGTGCATTCGTTGATTTTAAGATTGCATTCGATAATGTGGACCCAAGTGCACTGTGGGAAAAATTAAATCGCAAAGGATTGTCACATAAAATTATATATGCTTTTATGTCAATTTATAAATATGTTAAATTTTGTATAAAAGTAGACCAAGGGCACATCACAGAGAGCAGTCAAGCCAATCGGGGAGTCAGACAAGGATGCATTTTGTCGCTAATGCTATTTAATCTATTCGTTGATTATATAGCAGCCATAATGCTAGAAGGAGACATTGAGGTTCCGGAGATAAGAAATATTAAAGTCCCAGTCCAGTTGTATGCAGATGATTTAATTATCTGTTCCAAGACAATCAGGGGATTGCAAAGAGGTCTTGACCGACTGGAAATATACTGTAGGAATTAGGGATTGACTGTAAATATTAGTAAGACAAAAATAGTGATGTTCAAAAATGGGACGGTTTATGGTACAGCAGAGGAATGGAAATACAGAGATCAAATACTTCAAAACGTGAAACATTTTGAATATCTTGGTACGACGTTGAAAATAACGGAAAATGGAAGAAACATATCTTTATTCAAAGGGAGGGTACAACTTAATAGTATTCTCATTATTCTGGGTAGAGTGCCTGATATTCCAGTTAGTACGTTAGAAAAAATGTAACGAGCGACGGTGTGGCCAGTAATGTATTATGGTAGTGAGATTTGGGGATTTGAAAAAACGGAAATACCGAATAAGGTATATACGCATTTTCTTAAATATATTATAGGCCTTAGTAAGGCCGTTTCTACCAGTGGAATTTTATATGAATTTCGGCCAATTCAGGACGACATAAACTGCAAAATTCGTGTACTCAAGTACTGGTTGCGGCAAATCCAAGGTGAACAAACAATGCTCTGAGCAATTTATTACGACCACCAAATCAGTAAGGCAAATGTGAAATTCTGACATACGAGGTTAGGGGAGAACTCAAAAAGATTGGGATGAGTTGGGTGTGGGGAAAAAGGGACTGAAAATCGCAAGAATATTTGGAGAAAAATAAGAATGAGGGCTTAGATATAAACCGACAAAATATTTTGGCCGAATGTGCGGGAAAACGATCACTCTTTTCACAAAGAGACCTAAAACAAGTTTGGGGAAAAGAATCTTATATACTCAATCTAGGATTTAAAGAGAGATCAGGGCTTGCTTGGTTCAGGTTAGGGGCTTGGAAATTTTGAAAAATTAGCGACGATCATGATATGCGAATATGTCCAATGTGCGGGAGCTTTGAAGACGGGATACATATAATAGGAAAATGTAAGAATTTGGAATATTGGAGGTGTCGCTTATTACCGGAAATATTTCCTCTTTCAAATCGTAAAAGACTGGCTTACTATTAGTTATTGGTAAGCCCAGAAAATTGGATAAACCTTGGTAGATTTCTGGACAATACGCGGAAAGTAAGAACAACAGTCATTCATGAATAAATAATTATATTAACAGATTGCAATACCATTTATTGTTAATAATTCTACAAAACTAAGTTAATGTATAATGCAATTGTATTTTTATCTAATAGTAAAGTTGTGTTTTACTTATTTTTTTTTGTTTTAAGTATATTATTAACAAACATCAACTTATTGTAACGTACTGTCAGCAGCACGTACGACTTACTGTCCGTTCGACCCATATTTGTATATAACATTGTGTGTATGCGAAAAATAAGGACAACACTCATTCATGAATAAATATATGTTATCAAAATGTAATACCATTAATTATTAACAATTATATATAAGTAAATTAGTGTATAATGCTGTTGTGTTATTATTTAATTTTGCTATTGTGTTATTACTTAATTGTAATATTATTGTGTTTCCTTTATGTAATTGTAATGTTAATGTTTTTAGTGTATAATGCTATTGTGTTATTATTTATTTGTAATATTTTTATTGTGTTTTCTTTATGTAATTGTAATGTTATTGCTGTTTTTGTTTATTTTTCTTCACACTAGTACCAGTTATTACTTTATTGTAACGGATTGTCAACAGCACGTACGGCGTACTGCCCGTGCGACCCATATTTGTAAATAATATTGTAAATATCTTACTCTTTGTCTAATAAAGTCCTACTACTACTACTTTTAGTTCTAATAAAATCCTTATGTATCTACTTTATTTAAGAGAACAACACTTCAGTAAAAATTTAAGCGTTTAGTATGTTTTCTTATTTTTTATATGAACACCGTTCTAAGATTTGAGCAACGGGTTAGGATTTTTCAAGGCAGGAATTAAACTGGAGGCTGTGTATTTAGTAGCTAGGTCAAAACAAACAGTGCTGCCGATGCATAAATTATACTTTCTGTTTATATTCTCGAGATTTTAATGTCTCTCAGAGTTCAGCATTATTTTGATACAAGCAAAGTAATCTGAATTCTGCTCAAAATAATACTACCAATCTATCTACCTGCTTACAAAATAGGAAAGCGGAATTATTTTGATATGTGCAACGTTTCAAAATTACACTGAAAACAGTAGCATTCTCTAAAACTAGTTATTGATTGGAGTGGTCCAATTCTGCAGCACATTTTCTCGAAATGTATCTAAAGCACCTGTTATGGGTTGTTAAATGCTATCGTTATTTTAAGTGGACACATAGTCAGGTTTAGTAGCGGTTGAAATGAGCATATTGTTAACATTGGTGACCCTGCACATGTTAGTGTACTTAATTACTGTTGGAATACATTCACTCCGTATCGTACTGCTATTAAAAAAAATCATTCCCAAATTATTCAATACTCACCAACGATTCTGAACAGATGTAATATCCATGACATTACTCATAAATTAATGAATTTCACTTAATATGAACAAAATATTATATATAATTTTTTAAGCATTAATGGATTAATGCTGAACATATTCAAAAACGGAATCCTGAGACGAATTTTAGCTCCCATAAGGACGTAGAACAGAGAATGTAGGATTTTTTCAGCGATAAGCTCCATAGTATTTTTATCATTGGCTAAGGAAGGGTAAACGGTTTTGCCTGTACTCGCCCCGCTTTCAACCATTCTTCTTGCTAGTAGGAGGGTTAGAGAAGGTGGACGAAGTCAAAATCTTATACACTGCTCAAATCAATTAGAGGAACACTATGAAATATGCAAATATTTTTTTATTGGATAAAGGTACAAACATGAAATTAATAAAGCACATTATTTGTGGTTACTTATTTATTTATTTATTGCTCATGTCAGTAAAAACAAATGAAGAACGCTGACAATTAACTTTTCAAATAATTCCGCTATGTAAGCAATTGAATCTTGTGCTTATTTATCATAGTTAAACACTCGTTATATAGAGTTAGTATCGTGTATGGCCTCCACGACATTCGATGACAGTTTGGCACCTTCGTGGCATGCTCCCAATAAGATTCTGGATTTCCTCTTGCGGGATATTCTCCCATTCCTCCTTCAGAGCATCTCCAAGTTGCTGCAGAGTTTGTGGAGCTTGATGTCGGTTCCTGACCTTCCTGTCTAGAAGATCCCACAAGTGTTCAATAGGGTTGAGGTGTGGGCTGACCGCTGGCCACTCCATTACCTCAATTTCATTCCTCCTCAGGAAATCCCTGGTGACAGCCGCAGAATGTGCCCTGGCATTATCCTGCATAAACAGAAATCCAGGGCCTACTCTAATGGCAACAGGTACTACATGCTCTTCCAGAACGTGCTCGATATACCGGACAGCATTCAGTCGCTGGGGAACAAGTACAAGGTCCGTACGATTGTTGTACATAACTCCAGCCCACACCATTATGGAACCTCCTCCGAATCTATCAATTTCCTGTACAGCCTCTGCAGAAAATCTTTCTCCTGGCCGTCCCCACACCCTCAATCGACCCACAGACTCCCACTGGTTAGGTTCCAATCACCATGGTTTTCAGCATACGTACGTCTTGCTGCCTTATGCCCATTTGTTAAGAGTGGTTTTTAACGGACCTTTTTGGACGAATATTCTCGTTCCTTAATCTGTTCCTTATGGTTTAGTCTGAAACCCGGATTACGGAAGTCATATGAAGATCATTCTGCAGGTCTTTTGCAGTTTTTGTACGCTGTCGAAGAGCAGAAAGAACAACGTATCTGTCATCCTGGTGGCTTGTTTTAAATTTACGGCCCTGGCCACGTCTTCTACAATACTGACCTGTCTCTCTGTGCCTGTTGCGTAACCTGGACACCACTGAAGGAGAAACCCCAAGCTCTCTAGCCACTTGTCGCAGAGATTGATTTTGTCGTAAAAGATGTAGAGCATAATACACTTCAAACTCATTTAAATGCCTCACTTTGTCAGAGACTTCAATAAACAAGGCAATAATCAACATTTGTCACTATAGCAACATCAGGAAGCTTACCAATTAGAAGTGGCCAGTGACTTCCAAAATAAAAAAAATCTCTATATTTGTTATTTGAGGTAATTTCTCTGTATTTAGGCCATGGATCTTTAAAATTTGTATCCAATGATAAAATTAATAATTCAATTTACATATTGTCCAACTTTCAGCATCACAGCTTTAAAAAACAATTACTTATTCAATTTATTACAAGTGTTCCTCAAATTGTTTTGAGCAGTGTATTATTTATTCGAGGAAAGGCTATATCAGGCGCTCCTAGTATTAATGGAACTACTCAATTTATATATTATAAGCATTAATAAATGTTTGAATTTGAAGAAGGCACGTCGTAGAGCACGAACAGCTGAATTTAGAAATGCTTTATATATTATTACTTTTATATATTATTATATTTTTATAAGATTAGGAGGAAGAATCCCAATTGAACGTGGTAGAAAATAAAATCCTAAGACTAATAATTTATACTGTAAGGATCGAGAAGGGAGAATGCAGGATACTTTTCAGCGAGAGGCTTCATTATATTAATATCATTGTCTTAATATTTATATGAATTACTAATTCAGTGGAATTGAGATCAGGTCTTATAGCCAGAAAGGGTGAAAATAGAAATGCTTTCAAATTATTGTGGGGAAACTTTTGGGAAAAGACAAGTAGGAAGTTGTATGTTAAGGATGGATGTTAAAAAATTGCATATAAAAATAATAACCCTATTTTTGTAGGGTGAGTGAAAGACCTCTGTGAATGTCCCATTGTGACTATGTGATCCATAAACCGTAAATTTAGTTAATCAGGGCGAATTTACTGAATTAAAATACAATTATAAACACCCCCGGAGTAGAGTATAACTATTTGTACTGCACTATATATATATATATATCTATTTAACTTATATCCAATGGAACATGTAGGTTAATTGCCGCATTCATTAGTTACCTCTATGAGTAATTGTCCTCAAACAACTCAATTTTTATATCTGATTTTGTGATCCCGAATATCCAACCGTATGTTAACATCCCATCTGCGCCTAGGCCTTCTTAATGGTGTTTTTTTCTACAAGGATATTCCAACAATGTATCATTTGAAGCCATATATACATATTGGGACGTAATGCTGATCTATTTTGAAAACGACCACCTTTGAATTTCACGGCGGCGGCAAGACTCAAATCCCGCCCTGTAATAAAATATGGATCTGGATTCGGATCACGAGTCACTATCACACTCGCAAGCGATCTCTCCATGTTTGATTTATAAAATTATCCCTTTCCACATATAACTATACATATCTTTCTTGAAGAATCGGATTCGAGTTTCGATTAGAGATAGCTTAGGACTGCTTTTCGAGATTGTTCCGATCCTAGCATATAAAAGCGAAGCGGGGCGGTTGATCATCCAGTCGTGTCCGGGAAGCGATCTCTTGAAGATAATCTGAATAGTGAAGACGAAGAACATGTTGCAAAATACAGCTTCCGCAAGTGTGAATAAGCAAACTGGCAAACAAGGTGTGTGATACTAAAAACAGAAGAACTCAGGTTCATGAACAGTGATAAATGTAATGGAAATAAAAGAATATTTGGAAATTTTGTGTAAGCTGGAGTGATGTTAAATTAAAGGAATTTGTACCTGTTCCCACACCATCGCTACTCGCGACAACATATATGTGCCTTTGGCTATTGAGTCGCCACATTTCACGCTGATAGTCGAGTTCCCGGCAAATCGAAAACATAATCCCCGCTGCACAGCGGTAGTTGAATTGTACATTTACATGGCATATTTGCATTTTATGAAATAAAGTCAATTATATATTAATTGTCCACCGTGGTCTCGAGGTAGCGTGCTGCCATTTCATGCAGCGGGCCCGGGTTCGATTCCCGGTCGGGACAGGCTCCTGAGTGAGGTTTTTTTGGGGGTTTTCATCACCTGCAACACAAATGTCAGGAAGCGTAGGGCCCAACGTTCCTCGAAAATCATCCGGCCATCATCATCATCCGTATCATTATCATCATCACCACACTTCACCGGTGTGGAGAGAAACGGAAAGCTACCACACCTATAATTCCCTAATAAAGCTGCAAAGCTTAGCATGAAAATGCTATAATTGGTAGTGAAAGACCTGCCCTCGGGTAGAATTACTATGGATGGATGAATACTGAAAATCAATTCATTTAATTGTTGATTTTTTAATCTTCATTTTTAGATAGACAATCTTGAGGAAATAATTGTTTGGAGAGCACTGGGTAAGAGAGCGCCATTGAATTAGTTGATTTGTTAATTATATGGATCACACTATGATTTGTTATTTAGTTTCCTGAACAAAAGTGAGCCTGCATGTTCTGAATTTTAAGAGTTTATTAGCTCGCCATGCCGAGGTAATCGAAATTTCAGATTCCTCTGCAAGCTGTCGGAGAGATTTCTGTGAAGTATGTTCCCATTTCGTCTAGCTTCTCCTCAGTGTTCACACGTTTATTTATCTATCGCTTCTTATCAAGAATAGACTCCGTTTCTATATATTTAGTGACAAGTTTTCACACAATCTATCCATGTGCGACAGGCAAAGTTAGATATTCTGTTAATAATCACCTTACAACTTTCCTGCAAGATTTTGGACATATACGAATTATACATAAACGTTATTTGTTGTACTGTGTAAGTATGTATAAGCATTATGTAAATTATAGCACAGAAATAATGATGATAATAATAATAACAAATAATAATAATATTGTAATCTCTGTAATACATAAATAACATTTCACATAAAGCATTTCAAATTCTAAGGCTGACTGAATGACTCACGCGCTTCTACGGAGGGAATTGAAGTCGGGCGCAGTGCCGAGTCCTCGGTTATCATTGGTTGCCATCGCAGGCACCGAGAAAAGAGGCTACTCGACAGCGAAATTCTCTGTATGTCGTGCATATATAATTTCCAAGCGAGGTCGAAATACGAATTAGCCCAGGTCCTTCAGAGTCCAACAGTAACACGTGTACTGCTGTATTTGTAATACATTTTACTTTGTTAAGTATTAACATTTTTACTTTGTAACAATATTGTGTGCACGAAAATTAAAATTGAAACAAAAAATAGGAAATAAACATACGGATATTTTTGAAACATATATCGGTCCGAATATGCCATCAAAGTTAATTTTTTACTTGTATTTGTAGTTACTATATTAATGGTTATCCGAAATCACATTATTATATAGAGAAGTTAGTACTACATTTTTACATATCAATGGGTGAATTAATAATCGATAATTCTCTGTTTTTCGAATTATATAGTTTAATCCCAGTTCTAAATTGATCAATATTCTAATTATTCGGTTCTAGTTTAATTTTCATAAAATAGTTATAATTGTAAAATTGTCCCGAAATTACTAATGAATTCGGTTAACAATTTCAGGTAGTTAGGAATTGATTCTATTGAATTTTTAAATAAATGCTACATTATACTGTTGTAAACTGTTATTGTTATATTTTAGAAAACAGCTATAGGATTTTTCACGTCTATAAAATAGCATTGTTCTTATGGATGAACTCGTGCTAATAAACGTGTCCTTTTATTTGAGATTGATTTATAGGTTAAATCATTTTAAATAAATAATTATTTTAATTAATTTCACTTATATCTTTGCCATGAAAGTGGGTGACCGATTTATGAAAAAATGTCACTAAGGAACAATTAATTATTACACTATTATTTAATCAAGTTAGGGGGCGAACCTAATTACCTGAACAGCGGCTAGCGGAGAAGCCACTGACTAATCCCTTTCCAACGATAGTTGTTTTGTCACGTACTGCAGTGGTGAAAAAAGAATAAGTAACTATTATACAACTTGTGGTTTACTCATCGAGAATGTTCAAAAGCTAAT
This sequence comes from Diploptera punctata, assembly GCA_030220185.1. Classification (NCBI taxonomy): domain Eukaryota; kingdom Metazoa; phylum Arthropoda; class Insecta; order Blattodea; family Blaberidae; genus Diploptera; species Diploptera punctata. Next base: position 997,693 of record JASPKZ010008566.1, read on the forward strand.
GGCGTCCCTTTGATCAAAATCAATAAAATTCTAAATGTTAATATTGTTCTTTAGTAACCATATTAAAATGGTCAGTATTTAGATTTAGTACTTATTTACTTACTTACTCACTGGCACTATCGAACCCGTAGGTTCATAGCCGCGCGGATATAATCTCTCCATATATCCCTATCCTGAGCCAATGTTTTCCAATCATCGCCTGTATAATCTACTTCCCTCAAATCATAGTTAATGTTATACTCCCACCTCATTCTTGGTCTACCAACTGGGCGTTTTCCCTCTGGTTTTCTTACAAGAATCTTCCATGCACGTCTTTCATTCCCCATTCGTGCCACATGTGCTGCCCATCGCAGTCTACGAGACTTAACTGTTCTCTTTATATCTGGCTTCCTATAAAGACCAAATCTAATCTAATCTAAAAATCTAATCTAATTCACCGTTAGCAGTCTTCTCCATTCACCTGTCTGTTCATCTATCTTCGGTCCAAACATTTTCCTAAGAATTTATTCTCAAATACTCGTAATCTCCTTACCTTCCTTAAAGTAAGAATTCATGTTTCTCATCCATATAATATAACTGGTAGAATAATAGTTTTATATATTTTCAGTTTAACGTTTTTTGAAATTTACATTTAGTAGCAGTAGATAATTGTACCGTATAAACTTAAGTTGCAACATTGCTAGAAGTTGAAGAGGGAGACATATCTCCATCTCTGTCACTCAGTCTACGGTGCCAGGTGACAACAGCGTTCACATAAGAGCAATACTATTTTTTAGACATGAAAACCCCTGTAGAATGTGTTTAATTTCAATAAAATTGTGTACAACTGACTGATGACAATGAAAATATATAAAAAACACATGTTGCTCAAGAATTTCCGGCTGAAGCTGTAAAATCTCATGTAACGGTGGGACGGGAACAGTACATTCCCATAGGAAAGCAATAATAATCCATTTATATTCTATGATGAGCGTTATAAAAAAGACCCGGAGGACTACAATTTTGATAATTAACAGACCATGTAAACAGCGTGTTCGGACCCATTTTTCATGTCATTAAAACTGGACATGTCCAGCATTTTTTCAAAGGAGTTCAGTTTATTTATATGAATTAAATTACACCTGGGAATCGCCAGTAGCATCAAGTATTCATGAAGTGACCTTCAGAATTATTAACTAAATAAAATAATAGTTTCATATTAGTACTCAAATATCAATGATAATATCTCTTTGAAAACGTTGTATCATTTTATAATGAACTGAATGGAACATGCGAAAATATTTCTCTCTACTATTCCATAAAGATTTTCCTCGACAAATTACATTAACTTCTCCGAATTCCTTATATTATTTTTTTAAACACAAAATCCATCATTGATATAAATTTCTTAAAGTGTTATTTGTTTTCCCCCAAAGTGTGTGAGAATAGTGTGTTTCGTCTTAATATTTTTATTTTGTTATCGGAGGGGGACCCTGCCCGACATAGAGCTGACCACTCATTAGAAGAGGCCCTCGATGCTATTGTGTGTCGGTCAATAAAGTCGGTATGTGGATCCATAGTTAAAATCCACCATCAAATAGATCTACCTACAAGCCGACAGTTCAAAACTGAATTAGTAGATTGGAATTTATTTTTACATTAATTAATAATCTTCGTAGAATAATAATAATAATAATAACAATAATAATAATAATAATAATTTATTTAAACTGCAGACTTAAGACCATAACACCTTGTTTTCTATTCAACCAGCGAGAAATTTTAAATACACAAATATTTACACGAGATCATAACATATACAATCATAACTAAATATTTATAGAAACTAAACTAAAATTATGACGAATCAAATGACAATATTATTATTAGAGTAGCAATACATCATATAAAATCAATCAATTTACTGAAAGACTAATTACAAAATAAATATATTAATATTTTTACAAAAGTCTCTAATGTGCCGCAGTCTCTGACGTCTTGTGGTAAGGAGTATCAGAATCTAGAACTAGATAGAGTATAGAAATTAGAATAATGGGAGGCTTCGTTTTGTGGGATATAAAGTAGGAGGTTGTGTTGTGAACGTGTACCCAAATTGTGATTGAAGGATATGAGATGGAGGCGAAAGGATAAATAGCTTTAGTGTAGATGTGTGTATACATTTGAGTAAAACATAAGAGAATCTAATTTTCTACGATCACGGAGAAGGAGCCATCATAGTTTGCAGAAGTATGAAAAAACATGTTCATGTTTACGAGTATTGAAATTATAAGGTACACATTATGAATACGTTACAAGCTGTGTGCTAGTGCATTTTAAATGAACCTTCGGGTTCGATGGTGCCAGTGATTTTTTTATTATGATGATGATGATGATGATGATTATTATTATTATTATTATTATTATTATTATTATTATTATTATTATTATATAATACAAAAGAGCTGTTGGTCCAGGAGGAATACCAGCGGAACTATTAAAACATGGATCCGACCATTTATTTGAACGACTGAGAAAATTATTTACAAAATGTATGAGTGGTGAAAAAGTTCCTGAAGAATGGAAACATTTCGACAATCGATAAAAAAGGAAAAAGAGATCAATGTAAAAATTATAGAGGTATAATAGTAACAAGTACTATGAGTAGACTCTATGGACGTATACTAAAATATTATTTCGAAAAATAACTATAGTGATAAGGAATTAGAGGAACAGTCAGGATTTAGAGCAGGTCGTTCCACAACCGACAATTTATTTTGCATTATTCAGGTAATAGAAAAGAAAATGCAATATGGACAACCTTTGCACCTATTATTTGTAGATCTAGAGAAAGCATGCGACAATGTCCCTATAGAGAAACTATGGATTGTTTTAAGACGTATGGGAATTAAGACTATAATAATTGAAGCTATACAAAATTTATATGACAATTGCATATCTAAAATTAAAATTGGCAGTAAATTGTCACATGGTTTTTCGATAAATAAAGGTATTCGTCAAGGTAGTTGTCTATCACCGACTCTGTTTGAAATATATGTACATGAAATATTAAAGAATTGGAGGAGAAAATGTTCAAGCATGGGAATTCCTATTTCAAACAACAAAACTTTATACAACTTACATTTTGCAGATGGTCAATTATTAATTGCACAAGATTATGAAGATTTAGAATATCCATCCATAGTAATTCTGCCCGAAGGCAGGTCCTTCACTGCAATCACAGCATTTTCATGCTATGCTTGCAGCTTTACAAGGGAATTGTGTAGGTGTGGTAGCTTCCCGTTGCTTTCCACATCGGTGAAGGATGATGATGATAATGATAATGGTAAGGGATGGTAATGATAAGGATGATGGCCATATGATTTCGGGGACCGTTGGGCCTTAAAGGTTTCCTGACATTTGTCTTACAGGTGAGGAAAAACCCCGATAAAAACCTCACCCAGAAAAACTGGTCCGACCGGGGATCGAATCCGGGCCCGCTGCGTGACAAGGCAGAATTAGAATATATGACTAGAAAATTAATAGAAGAATATGAAAAATGGGGATTACATTTGAACATGAAAAAAACAAAATACTTATCAAATGGTGAACCAGAACAAAATTTAATTTTGGAGACTGGAGAATCAATAAAATCGTGTAGTGAGATCAGATATTTAGGAATTAAATTAAATAAAAATGGGAGTTATGAAGAGGAAATAAGAAATAGAAAAAATAAAAGAAAATTGTCAATTGCTTGCCTTAATGGAATATTGTGGGATAAAAATATAAGTAATAAAAATAAAATGAATATATATCATACAATTCATAAAAGCATCATTATTTATGGAGCAGAACTTTGGCCATTAACAACAAAAACAAATAAGTATCTTTTGGCAACGGAAATGGATTTTATACGAAGGGCCGCAAGAATTTCAAGAAGAGAAAAAAATAGGAACTCGTTTATACTTACTTACATACTCACTGGCACTATCGAACCCGTAGGTTCATGGCCGCGCGGACATAAGCTCTCCATATATCCCTATCCTGAGCTAATGCTTTCCAATCATTCCCTGTATAATCTACTTCCCTCAAATCATAGTTAATGTTGTTCTCCCACATCATTCTTGGTCTACGAACTGGGCGTTTTCCTTCTGGCTTTCCTACAAGAAGTTTCCATGCACGTCTTTCATTCCCCATACGCGCAACATGTCCTGCCCATCACAGTCTACGAGACTTAACTGTTCTTATTATATCTGGCTTCCTATAAAGACCATGTAGTTCATTGTTATGTAGTCTTCTCCATTCACCTGTCTGTTCATCTCTCTTTGGTCCAAAAATTTTCCTAAGAACTTTATTCTCAAATACTCGTAACCTCCTTCCTCCCTTAAAGTAAGAGTCCATGTTTCGCACCCATATAACATAACTGGTAGAATAATAGTTTTATATATTTTCAGCTTAACGTTTTTTGAAAGGAGTTGGGACATCAAAAGTCTCTGCAATGCCAAATAGCATGCATTTCCAGAATTGAGCCTATGTTTAATTTCTTTGTGCATCTCATTCCTATTTGTGATTATTGTTCCTAGGTATTTGAATTCAGCCACTTCCTCAAAATTTCCCTCATTTGTCATTAGCTGTCAATTTCCATTATGTACTGAATTACTACGTGTGACCATATATTTAGTTTTACTGATATTTACTTCCAGTCCTAATTTCTAAATGTTACTCAATAGTGAGGAACTCGGTTAAAAGGGACAAAATGAAGATTGAAGACACTATTTTAGGTTATATTAAAAGTCAGCAATTAAGATTTTTCCGTCATATTCAGCGAATGGAAGAGGATCGACTACCAAAATCTGTATAGGAATGGAAATCTGAGGGAAGACGAAGCAGAGGAAGACCTAAAACCTCCTGGAGTCAGGGAATATGTTTATGTATGACGCAGAAACATCTACAACCAGGAGATTGGAAGGACCGACAAAACTGGCTATTAGGAATCGGACGATGTCAAATACATTAATCAACCGATGATCTATCTATCTATCTATTATTATTATTATTATTATTATTATTATTATTTATTTATTTATTTAATTTACATTCTGTACTTTGAGTTTTATTTTTGCGAATAAATTTAACTTGTGAATTATTGTAATCATATGATCAATATGTCTTTGAGTAAAAAATACAGGAGTTGAATTCAAGTAATTCCATTATTTCTTTCTATTGCTTGCTCTATTCTTCTCTGTTTAAGAAGACGTTACAGTAAATGCTCATTATTATAAGCTTTTTATATTTCCATTTTATTTCCCCATGAAGATTGCTAAGGCTATATTCATAAGAAACACATTTTGTCCTAAATATAACTCACCATATTTGCTCCGAAAATGCTTCTTAATATAAATGACGTTAGGTCTTTGTGCATTACTCTTGATGTAGATTAAGTGAAATATAAAACTGCTTCATATAATTTATAAAATCACAAATTTATTAGATAGCAGACAATTAAAATAAACAATAGCTACATTAAATGTTACATTATACTGGGTGAGTTTAAAAATGTTTGTTGAATTAGCGGACCAATATGTATCGGTGGACTTGCCGTTATATTGGTCTTATAATTGATAAATAAAAATCAATTAAATTAAATTGTCACTATATTTGTAGAATTTGTATCCTGCAAACCAATACCAGAAAAATTATTCATCCATCCATAGTAATTCTGCCCGAGGACAGATCGTTCATTGCAAGCATGGCACTTTCATGCTATGTTTTGCAGCTTTACTAGGGAATTATTGTAGTAGCTTCCCGTTGCTTTACACACCGTAAAAGATGATGATGATGACCGAATGATTTTCGGGGACCGTTGGAACCTAAGCTTCCTGACATTTGTTTTACAAGTGAGGAAAAACCCCGAGAAAAACCTCACCCAGGAGCATGTCCCGACCGGAAATCGAACCCGGGCCCGCTGCGTGACAATGGAGCACGCTACTTCGAGACCACAACGTGGACTAGAAAAATTATATTATATGGTAATAGTTTAACTTCCGGATTCTATTTACTGAAACGTTTTGATTTCTATTAATTTCCACCTCAGATCCATTTACTTTATGCTATAACTTTTGTAACACCTTGAGTTATGTTGCCTTCGCTAATTTCTGCATTCTTCAAAAATCTTGTGAACTCACATCAAGTTTTTACGCGAGTTCGGGATTATATATCCATCCATCCATCCATCCATAGTAATTCTGCCCGAGGGCAGGTCCTTTCCAATGCCATCATACCATTTTCATGCAGATTCTTTGCGACGGCTTTATTGGGAATTGTAGTGTGGTGTTAGCTTCGCCGTTTGCCTTTTCCACAACCGGTGAAGGGTGATGTTGATGTTGATGATAATGATAAGGATGCTGAAGTCCATATGATTCGTCGGGGACCGTTTAGGGCCTTAACAATTTTCCTTACATTTGGCTTACAAGGTGAGGAAAGACAACCGATAAAAACCTCACCGCATGAAATCTGCCCCGACGCGGGATCAAATCCGTTTCCCGCTTCGTGACAAGGCACAGCACCCTACCTCGATACGCACTATGCGAGTGGACGGATTATACAACCAGGTCCACAAATATAGTATTATATTATTAATCTACTACTAAGCGTCGCTCCTATTGCGATTAATTGTATCTAAATGAAATTAGGGACAATCAAAAGAGTAACTCAAAAAGTTTTGTTCGTGTTAATAATGGAGAATAATGGACAATACAGAAACTAAACTAAACATAATCATGTTTTTTTGTGGTCGATATGGGTTCATTGTAGGATATTTAGCAGACAGGTTAAATGACAATCACTCATGGGGCCACATTCAATGTCTATGCGGTATAGCAAAAACGTTTACAGTTTCTATTTGATTGTCACCAATTTCATTTAGATACGATTATCCAAAGCGACGTAGTAGTTTTTAGAGTGTGATACTATATTTGTGGACACGGTGTGATACTATACTTGTGGACACGGTGTATATAAATTGGTAAAGTAATCCCACTATAGGCCATCGGAGAGCTTTTGAGTAGTAGTGAGTTAAGGCTCATGCGTTCCTAGACCATCGGCACGAAATATCAGTCGGATTATCAGCTGAGCCCTACGTGGGAGGGCGCATATTCTCCTCTGACAAACAACAAGTAACCATTTCTGTTAGAAGCTTAGTCAACCGAAAAGCCATTGGTGCTGCCAGAAGTTACAGGCCATTTTAAAAATTCAGACTCTATCAGGTCACGAACGCCAACCTTCCGGCTGGTAGCTTATTAACTTAATCGACTACTTGCACGAAGTCTACATCTAATCCTATGAAGAGAGAGGATTTGAACTTAGTTCGAGAAGTGTGCAAGTTGGAAATCTTGGTTGAAATTTCAGCTCAAGGTGAAATTTGTACTCATAGTTAAACGGAGTAGCATAGGATTGTCGAAATTAAGAAGTGCATAAGAATTGTTTATTACCTGAATCCATGACCAGAAAATTAAACAGATTTTATGAATTTTATTCACAATATTCGAGCACATATTAATTGTTAGATAACTGCATATTTGTACACCCGTACTGTACGTCGTTTAATGCGCTGTCACTTAGCACCAGTCCCCTTGTAATTGATAGCTCGATTTACATAAATTTAATCTATTTGCAAAATGACGTACCTCTCTCTATGTACGAAATAGTGTGTTCGGAAGCTTTAAAAAATTAGCATTATGACTCTCATTACTGGGTAAAATGATCAAGTTACAACCTAATTGTGTAATATTCAGTGTGTAATTAATAGTAAATAAACACCAGAATATAATGTATCACTATAGGAGATGAACAGAAAATTTATACAGGTCATTGCAAAGAAACGAACGTCAGAAGTTTCCTACATATTTCATCTCTAACACTTCAAAAATGCGGAATTTCAAGAATTGAACATTTAAGAAAGCTGATATTTCTCAGTTAAATGAGCTTCCACATCCTAAAAAAAAAAAACCTTCTAAAGAATATCACTTTGACATTCGATTAAAATTAGACTTTGTAATATATTTCTAAAATATATTATCTACATGAAAGAAGTCAAGTAACTTTGCACTTTAGGACAGAGGTACTCAATCATCTGAGAAAATAAGAGATTTTTACACTAAAAATTGCTTTATGTCTGGTATTTCAGCATACGTAATTAAACCTATATGCAAGATATAAGAATCATTACGATTAAATAACGTGTTATTGTATGTAACTACTTTTAAATTTCTTGAAATATTCGAAGAGCCTTCCAGGAGCAGATATCAATTCAGACCATGTCTTACTAATAGGCGAAGTAGATATTTGCATGAAAAAGGTAAGAGAAAGACACACAACACAAAATTTTGACTGGAGAAAATTAAAACTGAAGAGGAAAGGAGAAAATTCCAACAAAATTTTCAAGAGAAAGCATCTAATTAGGAAATCTCATCCGGCAGTAACAACGAACACTGAAATTATTTGAAAAACTCTTTACAGACAGGTGGAGAAGAAACAATAGGATTCAAAGAGAGAAAGAATATTAACAAATCTTGGGTCAAAGAACAAAGTTGGAGAAGATGGGAGAAAGAAAAAAATAGAAAAAATAGCAATACAGAAGAAGCCAAAGAAACTGCAGGAAACTAAAAAACCAACTTAGAAGAAAAACACAAGGTAAAGGAGAAATGGATGAAGCAGATGTGAAGAACTAGAGAATCTGGATAGGAAGGGAAAATATGATTTAATGTACCAGGCAGTTATATACATGGACAATGGCAAGAAGAACAGAAAATTATGTGGCTGATTGAGGACGAAAATAATGAAGAAATGTCAGAAAAACAGGGAAATATGAATACGTGGGAGAAATGTGTAGAGAGCTATATGAGAAAAGAAATCGTCCGGCTAACTTCGATATAGAAAATGAAGAAGATATATCAGAATATAAAGAAGGATTTTCAATTCTGAAGGAAGAAGTTGGACTAGCAATTATGGAAATGAAAAATGGGAAACCTTGAGGGTAGATTGACCCCAATTGAATTGGTTAAATTCTTGGGTGAAGGAAAGAAGAATATTCTGCTTTTATGTAAGAAGTTATATCCATTCATAGTAATTCTGCCCGAAGGCATGTCCTTCACTGCAATCATAGCATTTTCACGCTATGCTTGCAGCTTTACTAGGGAATTGTAGGTGTGATAACTTCCCGTTGCTTTCCACACCGGTGAAGGATGATGATGATGATGGCCATGTGATTTCGGAGGACTGTTTGGGCCTTAACGTTTTCCTGACATTTGTCTTACAGGTGAGGAAAAACCCCCGATAAAAACCTCACCCAGAAAAAATGGCCCGGGCTCAATCGCTTGACAAGGCAGCACGTCCTACCTCGAGACCACAGCAGGTGGAGCATATATATATAAAGAATGTGAATGACCCGAAGAATTGACTACTAAGACAATGTTGAAACCAATACTGAAGAACACAATAATACGTAGAAATATAAGTTCAAGACTATCCGCTTGATATCACTCTCGCTGCAAAGATTCTCCTGCTAAATACTGAATCGAACGTTTATCGTTCTAACGATTGGAAAATGCATTGGAAGTCGCAAACAGTTTTTGGTTTCAGGAATGGAAAGGATACGAGAGATGCAATTGGATTGATACGAACAATAGGAGAAAGATATATAGCAACAGATAAAGAAGTTTATGTAGTATTTGTTGCGCTGGAATAGGTCTTTGACAGAGTGAATTGGAATAAACTCATGGGGATCCAGAAGAAAATTGGCGTGATCTGGAATGAGAGGAGGCTCATAAGTAATCTTTATATGAAACAGCGAATAAAAGTGAATATGGGAAAAGAAATGTCAGAGGGAAAGAGAAATTTACAGGGGGTACGGCAAGACTGGCCCTCTATCATCTATACTTTGAACATTTACCCTGGAAAGACCTAAGGAATAACTTCTTATGAATATACGGGGGCGTAAATACTAGAGAGGAAGCAAAATTAAATACATACGTATTTGCTGATGCTTATGGCTTAGATAGCAGAAGATGCAATGACACTGAGGAACATGCTGATGGAGCTAAATATCAAGTGCGAGGATTATGGGATGAAAATAAATATAAATAAGACGAGGGCCATGATTATAGGAAGGAAACCAAGGAAGATAAACATGAGGATTGAAGATGAGACCATTGAGCAAGTGGAGAGCTTCAAATACTTGGGTTGTACTATCAGTAGTAACATGAGCTGCGGTCAGGAAATAAAGCATAGGATAGCAAATGGGAAAAGACAGCATTTATTAAAACAAGAAGGGAAACATTTTCTGCGGACCCCTTTGGAAAAATAATTGTACGGAACATAGACTAGTCAAGTGCTTCTGTATGGAGTGTAGCATTGTTTGGTTGAAGAGACTTGAATATACGACGGAATGAGGAAAAAACGACTGGAAGCTTTTAAGATGTGGATATGGAATTGGATGGAGCGTATAAAGTGTACAGACAAAATAAAAATGTAAAGGTGTGGCCAGATATAGCAGGTTGAAGAAAGAACAATGCTATTTATCATAAAGAAGGGGAAAAGAAATTGGATTTGACTAAGCAGAAACTTCCTGCTGACGGATTGCCCTAGAAGAATGGTCAACGGAATGAAATTTAAGAGCAAGAAAAAGCCAGCAGGAGTATAAACTATATTAAAATAAATGGTTTGTTGGATGCGGATAGAAAAAGGAAAGCTGAGTTCAGTAAAAGAGTGGAGAATGTTGAGTTTGAAGTGAAAGACCTGCTCTTAGCCATAACACAACGAATGAATATGTTGATTTGAAATCTATACAGAGTGGAACAGAAGTCCACCTTTCAGAGGTTGAAAAAGATGTTAGCTGAAAGTTTTGATATAAGGAACCCATGATATTAGGTTATTAACTATAAAGTAATCACTCACCCTGCAGTCTGAATTTAAATCAACCCTGGGGGGAGAGAGAGCGAGAGAGAGAGAGAGAGAGGAGAGAGAGGAAAGGGAGAGGGAGAAAGAGAGAGAAGCAAGAGATCTATCTACCGATAGATATAGAGAAATCTAGAGAGAAGAGAGAGAGAATAGAGAGGACAGAGAGAGAGAGAAAAGAGAGAAGAGAACCGAGAGAGGAGAAAAGAGAGAGAGAGAAAGAGAGAGAGAAAGAGAGAGAGAGAAAGAGAGAGAGAAATAGTAGAGAGAAAGAGAGCAGAGCGAGATAGACGAGAGATCGAGAGAGAGACGAAGAGAGAGGCGATAGAGAGACGATAGAGAGAGCGAGAGAGAGAGCGAAGAGAGAGCGCTAGAGAGCGAGAGAGAGCGAGAGAGAGATCGAGATAGATAGATCGGAGAGAGAGAGCGGAGATAGAGAGCGGAGAGAGAGAGCAGAGAGAGTAGATCGAGATAGAGAGCGAGAGAGAGCGATCGCGAGAGCGAGAGAGAGAGAGAGAGAGAGAGCTGAGAGAAGGAGAGAGAGCGAAGGAGAGAGAGACGAGCGAGGAGCGAGAGAGAGGGCGAGACGCTGAGACAGAGCGAGCGAGAGCACGTTAACTATAGCAGGAGAGAGGGCGAGAGAGAGAGGGGGCGAGAGAGAGAGCGAGCGAGAGAGAGAGCGAGCGAGAGAGAGAGCGAGCGAGAGAGAGAGAGTGAGCGAGAGAGAGAGTGAGCGAGAGAGAGAGTGAGCGAGAGAGAGAGTGAGCGAGAGAGAGTGAGCGAGAGAGAGAGTGAGCGAGAGAGAGAGTGAGCGAGAGAGAGAGTGAGCGAGAGAGAGAGTGAGCGAGAGAGAGAGTGAGCGAGAGAGAGTGTGAGCGAGAGAGAGATTGAGCGAGAGAGAGAGAGAGAGAGAGAGAAAAAAGAGATTGTCACTCAAGATGAAGATGAGAGAAATGCTATTGCATGCTTCTACCATTGGGGATGGATGGCCCATAATATAACAAGCGACGATGGCATTCAATTATGTCCGCTGTACAATGAGCGAGAAAACTGACAACATATTTTCATTTTGCAAAGATACAGAACCACTTAGATTGCAGTTGTTAACAAGAATATTTTTCGGGTCGATTCGCCTAGAATGGCGTATTGGTTAATTTCAGGGGGGTGGGGCTTGAGCTCCGCTAGATATCAGGCGATCTCTTGGACAGAGTGAAAAAACTGAGAGGACAAAATTGGAGTTCAATAAATAAATTTGTTGTATTAATAATGATAGATTCAATATTTTAATTATTGTTTCTGGTCACCAATTGCATTATAAATTTATTGGTCCTAATCGAATACTCTTGCTTTATGTAATGTGTATGCATGGGAGGTGTATGTGTGTATACTTTGAATTTGTTTCATACTTGTTATTTTTATGTATGAGTATGCATGTGTGTGGGGCACGCCGTAGCGTAGTGGTTAAGGCACTGAGCTACAAGCCGGAGGGTCGAGAGTTCAAGTCCCGTTGGGGTCAGGATTTTTAATCTGGCCCAAACCCTCTGGCGGCACTATGGCACTGGGGTCGACTCAGCCTCTAACGGAAATGAGTACCAGACACTTGTTCCGGGGGTAAAGGCGACCGTCACGCAGGGCTGAGAACCCGACTGACATAAAGTGCCGATTGTCCAGAAAAAGTGGGAGCCTTAACCTCCTATTACCCCAAGGGCCTCCGGACCTGTTGTGGGATCACTTTACTTTTGAGCCGGAGGGTCGAGGGTTCAAGTCCCGTTGGGGTCAGGATTTTTAAACTGACCCAAACCCTCTGGCGGCACTATGGCCCTGGGGTCGACTCAGCCTCTAACGGAAATGAGTACCAGACACTTGTTCTGGGGATAAAGGCGGCCGTCACGCAGGGCTGACAACCCGGCTGACATAAAGTGCCGATTGTCTAGAAAAAGTGGGAGCCTTAACCTCCTACTACCCCAAGGGCCTCCGGGCCTGTTGTGGGATCACTTTACTTTTTTTATACATGTGTGTCGGTGTGTATATTTTGTAGAGATACATTTGTCTATTTATTAATATACATCATTCTTTAATCGTTGAAAAGGTATATTCACGTACGGCCAAATTAGCCCATGTAAATTATCATTGTATTTTTTTATTTATCTGGAATACAATGAATTTATACTATTATTACGCTATTGTAAAGTGTTGTTGACTTGTTTTTGGCCCGTGATTGGGTTGTTCCTGGTTACAAAGAAAATTAAAGTGTGTTCAGTTATTCGTCATCTAACTGGTGAGTATTGTGCTGTTAATATTTTAGACATGTAGCATGTCCTTTATTTAGCACAAACAACAATGTCGGTATTAGCTGATGATGGAAGTAAGATATACCGAAATATGTTATAACTATAAGTCAATAGTTATTTACGAGACAAGCATTCAAATTGAGGATCTATGTATGAGTGAGATGTTTACTGCTCAAGTAACGCTGATGTGGAAATTTCAAAAAGGAATTCGTGATTTTTTTCTATCTCGCAGCTTCTATAATGTTATCATATATTATGTCGAAATGTACTATTTTTAATCAATAAATAATAACATCTACTGTGCATACCTATTCAAAAAATGATAGACTTGTCATATATAAAATATGCCCTCAATTAACTTCTCATGTGGAATTTTAAATATATTAGGACTATTTTAACAGTAATTGAAATAAATGAAATATAGTAAACAAAATTAAAGGTGTATTTTTTTTCACTTAACGTTTGCCATTCCGATAACTTTTTAACCGTTATTGGTATACAAAATATCACAACTGAATAGGTCTTTATTCAGTTATATGGAAGGGAACAATTAAGATGTCATGGACATTAGTTGACTTTCATATTTTCAAAGATATAAAAATTATATGGAGATTGTAGAAGTAGGCCTACCTATAAATGGAGAGATTAAACAAAGGTATATATATATATATATATATATTGATATTAAGAGTGAATTGCCCAATGACAAGAAATTAATTATAACATCGAAGTATATATATATATATATATATATATATATATATATAATTTGTTTTAACTACCCTCCCTTGATCATGTGAAGTAATGAGCTCATATTCAATTGGTCATAAATTTATATTTTCATAAAAGTTGAACTCAAATGTTTTGATTGTACATGTTTTGAAGACTTTAAATATTATACAAATATTTATATAATTTATAAGAATTTTTGCTCAACGTGTTCTACTAACATATATCCTATTTCCGTACCTGTAATTTTTCAGTGTTTTTTATGAACAATTGAAGTAGTGGCAACAATTCTGTCGCCTGTTTCCACGTTTGGCGGGTTAAAACCGAGCAGCGGTTATTGGATTTTTTTGCTTAAATTTGCTCATTATAAGTTTCCTACGGAAGGGAAATAAAACTGTTCTATTGGTATTATAGAGATATAGCACGTAAATGAACCAACATAAAGTCTGCAATGAGGGGCCTCTGAAATTTTTTTGGCCCTTTCACGAAGATATTTAAATGGCGACGCAAATTAATTGAGTTTTTAACTATACCAATTTGCAGAACAAACATGAGATTTTCTTCGATGTTAGCTCGTTAACTTTACTCTGATCCCTCTATTTTTTGAAGTATGTGAACCGTAAAAAACAGGCTCAGAGTCTATTAGCATCCTAAAGATAAGCAGGGAGTGGATATGTAGCTTTACAAAATAAAATGCGATAACCTCCTCACTTTCGCAAGATTCTAAGCAGAAGAGTATTTTCAAAATCAAGGTTTTAAATGTGCTTCAATAAATGTTTAATTATTTCGAAGTTTTTTCATTATAAAATATCCCATATATTCATACGGGACTGATTCGAATATTTTCTTGTTTTCCTTTGAGCGTATAGTTTTCTCAACCGCTACATGTGTGCTCACTTTCTCTCTTCTATCCATGTTGTGTCCTTTTTTCTTCTGTTTCACCCTTTGGTTAATTTGCCTTTTACGATTCTTCATCAGGATATTATAGCGGAATTATTGAATAATTAAATTAATATACAAATCATTCTTAATTGAATTAATCAAAATATTAAAATGAAAGTAACTCAATGATATAAATATAAAATAGAAAACACTAATAATAACTATATCATATAATACATCAAAGTAGTGTGACAATTATGAACATCACGAAAATAAAAATATAAAAATCCCTACAATAATTAAATTATAATAAATAAGTAATATAATTTCATTAGACATATATATATATATATATGTGTGTGTGTGTGTGTGTGTGTGTGTGTTGTGTGTGTGTGTGTAAAGTTGATTTAATCACTGAAGATGACGTTGTCCTGGAATGCCTCATTGTTTTCAATTCGATCTAACATTTCCGCACGAAATTATTGACGAACGAATTTATCTCCATCAGTAAGGTGTTGTACCATAGTCGACTTCTGCGGTTTCATAACTAAACGTTTTCGTAATACCTGTTAAATCGTCATGTACGGTATAACAAACTGACTAGGGACTCATCTCGTTGACTTTCTTGTTCAGCTGGAAAAGCTCTGTCTGATTCGTTAAATAGCAAGAATAAAAGTTCGCGGGCGATCTGGAGGTTTGTCATGAACAAAGAACAACCAGTCTTAACAAGGTTCTTGTGCCCAGAGTAATTGTAGGCCTAGTAGGGGAAATTAGGACTGGAAGTAAATATCAATAAAACAAAATATATGGTCACACGTAGAAATACATTTTATAAAGGAAATGGACAGCTAATGAAAACGAGAGAAATTTTGAGGAAGTTGCTGAATTCAAATACCTAGGAACAATAATCACAAATAGGAATGAGATGCACAAAGAAATTAAACATAGGCTCAATTCTGGAAATGCGTGCTATTATGCATAGCAGAGACTCTTCATGTCCCAACTCCTTTCAAAAAACGTTAAACTGAAATTATATAAAACTATTATTCTACCAGTTACATATTATGGATGCGAATCATGAACTCTTACTTTAAAGGAGGAAAGGAGATTACAAGTATTTGAGAATAAAGTACTTAGGAAAATGTTTGTACCAAAGACAGATGAACAAACAGGTGAATGGAGGAGACTACATAACAATGAACTAAATGGTCTTTGTAGGAAGCCAGATATAATAAGAACAGTTAAGTCTCGTAGACTGCGATGGGCAGGACATGTTGCACGTATGGGAATGAAAGACTTGCATGGAAGCGTCTTGTAGGAAAGCCAGAGGGAAAACGCCTAGTTGGTAGACCAAAAATGAGGTGGGAGAATAACATTAACTATGATTTGAGGGAAATAGATTATACAGGGAATGATTGGAAAGCATTAGCTCAGGATAGCGATGTATGGATAGCTTATGTGCGCGCGACCATGAATCTACGGGTTCGATAGAGCAAGTGAGTAAGTAAGTAAGTTGGATGACGTTTATGATACTGAGTTCGAATGTTACGATGCAATGTGGTCACAGACTGCGTTTCGTGAAACCAGAATGCATAATGAGAACATTTTGCTCCTGTAAAAATTGTCATTTTGACTACAATTACTCTACTGCTCTTCGTTTCCGAATATTGTACTACGGCACATGGGAGTCTAAATTTGATTTACTTTAAAATGGTACTTAAACTATTTCTCTAATATGTTTCAAAAAATTATCCAAGCTATTAAAGACGGTGTGTAAATTGGTCTAAGACCAATAATTTGCCTGGAGTGTTCGCGAAGACTTGTTAAATATTCTCATCGAAATAGAAATATATCAGTTAAATTTATCCTATGGAACGTTTATTTTTATAAGCAGTATATTAACATTAACAAAACAAGTCATTGGGATCCTCTTTTACGATAATGAGATGATTTAATTTTTGTTAACTGTATGTTTAAATCGAATACCTTTCTGTACTAATTAATTATCTTCTTCTTCTTCCTTCCAAGTATTAGGCCAAGGCCTGTTACGATCGTATAGAAAGTATTCCCTCCAGCGTTTCATAAGACGGCCCAGAGATCTTCGTCCTCTTGGTATATAATTATAAACAGCTTTGGGGATCCGATTTGAAGTCATTCTTTCAAGATGGTGTTTCCAATTTAGTTGGTACTGTTTAATATATTCCAAAATTGGCGTTCTCTTCAATTCTTTTAAGATATCGGTGTTCCTTTTCCGATCCCATCTGGTGTAACCCGCTGTTCTGCGCATGAATCTCATTTCACAAGCCGTTATTCTGCTTTCATGTTGTTTTTTTTAGTGTCCATGCTTCACTACCATAGGTCAACACTGGTCTAGCCAAAGTGTTATATAAACGTATAATCTGGTGTTTTTTTGTGCAAGGGGTGGTTTCATAACTTGATTAATAATTCCCTAACTTTTATGATAACTATTAATTTTTTCAGCTATTTCCTTTTCATCCCAGATAGAGAGATAATATCCAAGATATTTAAATTGATTAGATCTCTCTAAAATTTTATTCCTGGAGACAGATCTTACTTTGCATGCGGTCCTTCTCATGAAATTCCATAATTTTGGTTTTGTTAATTGATATTTCCATATTAAATTTGGCACCTATTTTTTGTAAATTATAAATTGATCGTTGCAAATCATTTTCGGAAAGTGCCAGAATAGCTAAATCGTCTTCAAAAAGAATAGCATCGAGTTTGAGGTTCCTATTGATGGGTATGTATCCTCGTTGTGTTTTCCTCAATTCGTTTATTAATCTATTTATATACGTAATGAAAAGCACCGGTGAAAGTCCACATCCCTGTCTAACTCCAGTGTTGATCTTTTTCCAAGAAGATACTTTGCCATATTGTTTAACAATGATTTCATTATCTTTATGGATGTTGAAGATATTATTAATATATTGTTGTGGAATGTTATCATCAGCTAAAATTTGTAATAATATATTTGTGTCTACTTTGTCAAAAGCCTTTATGAAGTCAACAAAGGCGATATGAGTTTCTATATTGAATTCCTTGTGCTTTTTTAATAGTAGTTTTAGAGTGAAGAATCCATCTGTACAAGATCTACCCTTTCTGAATCCATTCTGCTCTTCTCCAATTATATTTTCATAATTTTGTTTCAGTTTATTCTTAACTATATTAGCATACATATTATATCCAGAGTTCAACAAGTTAATTCGACGATGGTTATCTTTGATTTGCCGACTTCCTTTTTTGAAGATTGGTATTGCAATGGGATTTGTTCCAGCTTTGTGATGGTTCTTGTCCTTCCCAGATCATATTAAGGAGAATACGAAAACTGTCTAAAATTTTTTTAGTTGAAAATTTAAATAATTCTTGATTAATGTGGTCTTCTCCGGGAGCTTTGTTACTTTTTAATGATTTAACAACATCAGTAAATTCTTCTATAGAAATTTGTTCCAAAGCAGTGTTATTAGAGATCGGTATTTGTAATAAATCATCTTTTTGTGTCCATAAATGATGAAAGTAGGTAAGCCAAGATTCTTTAGATATACAATTTAAATGCGCGTTTTCTTTTGAATCATTATTTAATTTTTTAAACTATATATTTTTGGTTGAGGCCTAGTGATATAATGTTCCAAAAATGATATTAATTGTACCCAGCTTTGTCTATGTTTTTTGCGAACTTAATTTTTAGCTATCACTCTCTTCATCTTTTTTTGTAGACATGAATTTTTTGTATGCTTCACGTTTATCATCAATTACTTATTTATGTATTCATCCCATATCCGTAGTCCTTTTTTTTCGATTCCATTTAGTTTTGATACATTAAGTAATTATGTAGCAGTAATAGTGTCACTCTGTACTTCCATGTGCTTGCACGTGCAATGGATGTCTCCGTATCCATTAAACCCATTAGATATTTAACCGCTCCATGTCATTAAGACTCTTTAATGAGCTTTATGATATGTATTAATGAAATAAAAGGTGGGGAGATGTTAAAGCTCAGCTACCCTAGTGGAACAAGAAGACAACTGTTACAAACCATCCCCAACTAAAACATACCTCCCCACACAATCATCAGTGTTTCTATTTCATATGGGATGTGAGGGATGTAACTGCCATTATTAATTTAAAACGTACATATGGATTACATTTAGAAGATAAATATTTATTTGCTAGTTTCCCTCTTTGACATACTGATTAATATGAAGAAAGAAACTGATGATTGCAAATGTAATATGATGCAGCTCAGAAGGCGGGAGATTCAGAAATCTATTTGCCATAAAATAAAATTATATTAGAACTAGAATTCCCAGCCACGCGTTGCTGTGGATAAGGTATACGTTAAAATTTTAAATTAAGTTGCTATATTTCAGCCAGATTACTTAAAACTAATATTTACACACGAAATTAATAATACTGAAAATAAAATAAACACTGAACACACTTAAATTCTGAAATAATCAATATTTGTAATTCAATTTTAATACGCGGTTGCAACAAGAAGCACAGCCATCTGGATCTGTCTTTGTTAAATAATAAACCAATAACCTTATCAAATTACCTTACACTGCCATCTGTTAGAATCGTATGGAACTCACAGATAATTACACCGTCATCTGTTAGAATCGTATGGAACTCCTTGTTAAATAATAAACAAATAATTTGCAATAAAAATAATGCGACTATAAATTTAGTTATAAACTACCCTATGTCTCAAGTTGGATCAAACTGCACACAGTGTGCAAAATGTTATTAAAATCGGTTCAGTAGTTTAGGATTCCATCGCGGACAAACAACGTGACACGAAATTTTTATATACTAAGATATACACTACGGACAGTAGAGAACCAAAATGAAGAAGGTCGTAGTCACAATTATAATTGGCTACAGATTTGGTGTACAATTTTCTTCCAGGAGTAAACATCATTAACGTATTAATTTCTAGAGGCACAATCATTGTCATTATATTTATTTACATAATTATAAATTAATACTTTGAAAAGTTGCAGCAGTTTTGCTACAGATAGGCCTAAGTTGTAAAAATAAAAATATGATAATTTTTTATGTATAGTAATAACTGTCCAACGATGTGGTATAGTGCTAACGTCGTTTTCTCAGACGCTGAGGATTCGATTTCAATACCGGTCGGTATCCTCCCTGTGCGAGGATTTTTCTGAGGCATTCATCATTTGAAAAATAAATACCAGAAAATATATATCTCAAATAGTCTATGAACTACATTTTTCCATCAAAATCATCCTTATCATATTCGCCTTGTTTTGTACGAATATATGAGTAAGTGGTATATCTTATCACAGATGTTTTTATTCTCTCGCAGATGCCACCGGATTTCTGCTGATCACTCATCCGGGTTGTCCTTCCACAAACGTGTATTTTCAATATGTTTGTATATAATCCAATGTTAAAAATCTTCTCAAAACAGGTCGTGTCGCTCTAAAGCTTCTGTCACGTAAAAGTGAAGGGTTAAAATAGGAAAAGGAATAAATATTGTAGTAACTATATGTTCCCAATATTATGAAACAACATCTAACAGTGTCTGTCCTAAGCATGCAACAAAAGTAAAGGCAGAAAGCTTAATCTCCAGAACAATTATTTTTCTGTAGGAGATACAAATCGTGGAGAACAGGGAGAAGAAATGAAGAACTGATAGGAAACTAAACTAACGGATAAAATAGTAGCGGCTCAACTCGGTATTGTTTTGGTGGACAGTGACACTGAAAGGGCACAGAGACACGGTGGTTGGAATAGTGGTAAGCGACCCATTATATGTAAACTATATCATTACAAAATCAAGTATTACATTCTTGGAGACAATATATATATATATATATATATATATATATATATTAAAGGGACCGGTATTAATATTGTCGAATATTACAGAAAGAAGTTTCTTCTGAAAGAGAGTTTCTTAAGCGACACGTATTCGAGGCGAGGATACAGGACTGCAATGCAAATCTGCACTTGATAAATTATTAGTGGACAAATCTGGACAAGAGAGGAGTTGAAAAGCATTGATAACCCTGAACATGGCATTGAAGTGGTGAGTGGTAACCGATCGGGATTGAAGTGGTGAGTGGTAACCGATCGGGATTGCAACTGCAAACATCTCACCGGGAGGTGGCCCTAAAGAGATGAAATGAAAATAAAATGCTGATAAAAAAACTGAGAGAGGGGAGGAGTTGTTGGACCAGCCGGTGCGGGTGATAACATAACTAAATACTGAGGATAATGAGAAGAGCCCATCCCTCAACGCCGAACGAGTAGGAGCGCAACGACCGCAGTCAACGGTTAAGGCAAAAAGAAGGTCGCAAAATTTTGTGAACTTACGAGCTGAAAAGGAAAGATCGCGAGACGTGGGAGGAACTACAGATACTGGTAATTCACGCAGCGCAGACAATGGATTGACGTAGGCGTTCTTGACAGTCGGTTCCTGGAATGTGGAAGGGTTGAAATACAAACTTTGAGTTGTACATTTTGTTGATTTCATTGAGATTTTTATGAACTACCCCTTTGTGAAACTTGGTTAAAAGCAAATATGTAGGATAATACGTGTGATATGAAACAGGTTCTCAATGGAAGTGAAACTGCTCTTGTGTATGAAGACAATCTGGACATTATGTTAAGTAAGTAAATATCACTTTAGATGATACCATCTGTAAAATTTCAAGTAGAATGATTCAAAATATGTTTTTTTGCCTATTTACAGCTACCCACTAATTTCTAGATATTGCATTTTTTCCGCTGAATTGTCTGATTCGTTCGCGGAGATAGATATACCTTCCCAGAAGCTTAAATAATAATGTTAAGAGATTTTAGCTTTAGAAATGGGGGAGAGGAAATATCGCTACGAAACAGACGATACTGAAAAAAAAATAAGGGTTGTAGGAAAAATAAAGTCAAAGTTATAAATTAGGTATATCTAAGACGAACTTGACAATCTACAGGGTGGACCGCTCGAATGGACCTAATTTCAATTGCTTGTTACTGGCAAACGGTTGAAGATAGAAACTTAAAACAACGTTCATAGTACAGAAAACTCACCAAGTTTCGAATCCTGTCGGTAGATGGCACAAAGATACGTTTCTCGTTCTTAGATTTAATTGTTTGTGAAAATGGCGACTCCGCAGATGAAAGCGCAAGCTGTTTTGTGGTTATGCGGAGTTTTTAAATCAATCATTAGAGTTCAAAGGGAATTCCGGCGTGTGTTTACCGTGATGCTCCAACTGCTAGAAGCATAAAGAAGTGGCGTGATACATTATTAGCTACAGGATCTGTGTTGAAGAAGCATGGTGGTGGTCGCAGAGCATCCGATGAAATGGTAGCAAATGTTCAAGCCGCATTTGAGCGAAGCCCCCGGAAGTCATTAAGAAGAGCTTCGCGGGAACTTCAAATACCAAAATCGACATTACAACGGATTGTCCACAAACGCCTCAAACTGCACGCATATAAAGTGCAGTTAGTGCAACGTCTGGAGCCGAATGACATGCCGAAACGAGTGGAATTCGCCAATACGATGCTGGACCGTCTCGGCGCTGATCCTGACTTCATGACCAAGATTTCTTCTCGGACGAAGCCACTTTCCATTGTCAGGCAAGGGTAAACCGGCATAATGTGCGGATTGGGGATCGGAGAATCCTCACGCTATTCAAGAGCATGTTCGTGATAGTCCGAGATGAATGTTTGGTGCAGTTTGTCACATAATAAGGTCATTGGACCGTTTTTCTTCGCCGAGAAAAGAAAACTGTTAGTGGGTACCACATATCTTGACATGCTGGAGCAGTTCTTCTTTCCACAAATTGAACAACTGCAGCCTCCTAACTCGTTTTCCAGCAAGATGGTGCTCCTCCCCACTGGTCCAATGAAGTTCGTACGACTTTGGACAACATTTTCCCTGGCCGTTGGATTGGTAGGGGAGGACCAATCGCGTGGCCCCGAGATCTCCCGATTTAACACCACTGGATTTCTTTCTCTGGGGCTATGTCAAAGATAAAGTTTACACCACCCCAGTCAAAGACCTTCGTGATCTTCGTGAGCGCATCATAGAGGCTATTGAGAACATTCCAGAAGACATATCTCCAACGTACTTGGCAAGAAATTGTTCATCGCTTTGATATCGTCACAGTGACTGCTGGGGCTCATATAGAGATGTGGTGATCTGGATATCAAAACTTGGTGAGTTTTCTGTAATATGAACGTTGTTTTAAGTTTCTATCTTCAACCGTTTGCCAGTAACAAGCAATTGAAATTAGGTCCATTCGAGCGGTCCACCCTGTATATTTTTTCAAAATTATGTTCTATGCATTTTCGACTTTTATTAAAGTTTTTTGTCTCTGGACCTAACAATTAATGAAAACGAATTGATGTCAAGGTTATCGTCTATGTTGACATTCCATAATTTCCTTTACGTTCATGACAAGCCACACATTCAAAATGTGGCTTATCATTTTTTTTCTATTTCACTAAGGTGTAAGATATATGTAGAGTAAGTTTTCAAAAAATAGGACGATTGCATCAAAATTTAAAATCATGCATCAAGCATGTAATGTGACTTAAAGATGTCATAATATGTCCACCGCTGTGGTCTCGGGGTAGCGTGCTACCTTCTCACGCAGCGGGCCCGGGTTCGATCCCCGGTCGGGACAGTTTTTCTGGGTGAGGTTTTTATCGGGGTTTTTCCTCACCTGTGAGACAAATGTCAGGAAAACTTTAAGGCCCAAACGGTCCCCGAAATCGTATGGCCATCGCAATCATCATCATTCATATTCATCTTAGGTTAAGCTTAGGGGATTAGGGACTCTCCTGGCGCACCATTATCATCATCATCACCCATCATATCATCGGGGCAACGTAACCCCGCCTTCCAGGCGCCCCAACCTCAGACGTCGGTTACAAGTACGCCATGCCAGGAGAGAGACCAGGAATGTCGAAAGACAAACCTGGGGCATTTGAAAAAAAGAAAAAAAGATGTAATAATATTAAGGATAAAATTGGAACAGATTTGTAACATACATATCAAAGTGTAAACTCAATTACCTCAGTAAAACATTTGTGGGTTATTAATTTTTTCGCCCGCATCCATCAAATACAGACACAATCAATTATTAGACTTTTGGGATGTGTTTGAGGTTTTGAACGGGAAATATAGGGAAAGTAAAAATGTAGAATTGGCATTCATTAATAGAAATTGGGGGAGAATAATCAATTATATATTATGCCCATAGGACCTGATTCCAGCCTTAACTAATTTCGTTGACATAATTCAATCCAATCATTTCCGAATTAAATTTATTTTTAAGTACGTAAGATATTAGAGAGCTATATATTGGTTAGGTGGCAACACTATTATGGTACATTACATGTTATAGGTAGATTGAGGATCGAAGGGAAGACTTTAAAAGGTGTTTGGGATGTCTGAAACATCTTCTTCTTCTTCTCCTTGCAGGGATTGAAACTTTGTGGTTCGTCCCGGCTCCAACTATTATTAGCTGCTGTGTCCATCCCTTTCGTAGGCATCCCCGATCTCTTTTTTTCTCCTCTTGGTTGATAGTTCAGACTTTTCCTAGACAATCTGTTGGTATCCATTCTGCAGACATGTTCATACCATTTTCTCCTATACTCTTATATTTTATCTGTCAAACTGAATATTTGTACTTCTTTACGGATATCTTCACTTTGATTTTTATCCATTAAAGTATATCATGCCACAAATCGTAAATATTTCATTTCTGCTGCTTCTATTCTTTTAATTAACTGTTTATTCAGAGTCCATATATCTGAGCCATACGATATTGATGGTAGAGCCAATACTTTCTAAAATTTTAAATGTGATTCTTTTCTTCCTTTGTTTCCCAGCGTTCTGAAACATAATTTACAAATAAATGACCTTAGCGGGGATAAAATTAATGAAACCCTGAGAGACTCTTTTCACAAGCACGGGAAAATTTCAAGGTTAAACGTACAATGATTTCGAAGGTTAAGAGGTGGTACATTAATGCATATAGAAATAAGAAATAAATTGTCGAAAGTACTCTTTTAAAGTTTAGAGAAGAAAATATGGAGAAAAAACAAAACTTCATACCCAACAGAGAACGGAATCCAAAGTATTTCGAAGAGAGACAGATATATAATTGCAAAATAAGACGTCGCAGGAAATAAAACACGCCACTGAAAGTGGGAACATTCCTGGCATTTGGAAGCGATACGAGAGCTCAAGTGTAAACCAGAATTCGGACAAGAATATCGCCTTGGTATGGAAAAATACTCGGTTGGTCTGGAGCGATGGGTTAAGATATAATCAGGGAAAAATAGTGGATACCCTGGACTGAATATGTATCCAATTTTGTATACCAGTATATTTTCAAATATAATATAATATAAAACATAATGGTTTAATATAATGGTTTCCGCCATTAAAATTTTAAAGAATGGCAGAGCACCTGCAATCCATGGTTTACCAAGGGAATTCCTGAAAAATATGGTATAATTCGATAAATAAATAGAAGTTTTGAAAACTTCGTTTAATAAAAATTGTTAATGGTGCAAATTATCTGGAAGCTTGGGCGACAAGTGTAGTCCAACCACTAAATAAGGTAAAAGGTGGGACTTATGTATCAGATAGTTATAGGGATGTGTATCTTGTCGTTGTTTGCCGAAATCTGTTGAAAAGTAAACTAATGAAACAATGGGCTATAGAGTAAAATAGGATTTCAGAATATCAGGCAAGTTACAGAGAAAGGTATTTCATCAAGGAAAACATTTTTGATCTTAGAACACAAATTGACGGTAACACTGAGAAACAAAAAACATTTTTTTTTGTTTCAGAAGAAAGAAAAATATGTGATTCTGACAGTATTTTGTCTCCTGAATTCAAATATGATATCGGTGTTTCTCCATCAACCCAGGTTTCTGAGAGACAGGAATTTGTAATTTCAAACACTTTAATATTTTCTACATTCGTAAATACACAATATTCGACCATTCGCACTCGTCTAGAATGGAATAAATGACGATTTTCTGCTATATTTCGCTTCTGGAGCATCCCTCTTGATGGTCCAACAATAATCGGCCAGCTAATTAGGATTCCATTTGCATTGATATATAATTTTTTCCATAGCTGAAATCTCCTGATGAAAGTGTTCCCGCCCCGTGATTTTACAGATGGAAAGAAGTTTTATCTTTCAAAAATAATTATTTAAAATCATTAATTGAAATTGAAATAAAAAAAACTGTGGGCGATGGATAAATTGCCAATACATTTTTGAAAACACGATAAAAAACTGCATTAAGTACAACTGTTGGTACTCATGAGACAAAAATCATGTTGACCAGTGTAACCTGAAAAACAAGAGGGGTTAATTATTTTGTATATTCATTGATTTTAAGATGGCATTCGATACCGTGGACCGAAATCTACATGAGGAAAAATATAATCGGAAAGGATTGTCAGAAAAGATGACACAAGCTTTAATGTCAATTTATAAATTTGTTAAATTTTGTATAAAAGTAAGCAAGGGATTGATAACATGGAACAGTATGGGGAATCGGTGAGTGATACCGGTTTGCAATTTGTCAACAATGTTATTTAATCTATTGGATGATGATATTGTGGACATAAAGCTAGAGGAAGACATTGAGGCTTCTGTGGTAAGAAATCTTAGAAATATTTTGCTCTGGCAATTCAATAGTAGTGTCTGAATTTGTCAGCTTGTGCGACATGTAATTGAATAGGTATATAAAATAAATTCTAATAAATTCCTATTACTACATATTATAAACTGCTAACAACCCCTGTTACACATAGCCAGGGTAATAAAGCGTTGTCGTTAGGTTCACTTGCAAACATAAAACATATTAAGACAAGAAAGTGGGATGTCGTTTGAAAGATGATTTTTGCCTTAGTCGTCATACATGTCAACATACCTATGTTTAGTTATCCCGTTAGTGCACATCATCTTACATAGGCCGGAAGAATTTTTCGATTTAATGTGGAGGCAGCGGAGTGCGAACTCTTGTTTATATTCTGTCGAAAAACTCTGGAGTCTTCCTTTTTAAGAATTATATAAATAAAATATAATAGCAGAGTTAGTTGATGATCAGTGAACTTTCTTCAAAGCTTACTACAAATGAGAGGCAACATTTACTGCGATCGGCGGTATTATTATTCATAAGTGATGCCAAATTCACTCCTCACTGCGTGAGTCGTGAATTTATCGATAATTTGGAAATCAAGAGTGGTATTTGTTAGGAATTTTTAACGAATAAAATTAAGCTGTTTACAAACAAATCATTATTTAAATATTGTTATTTTAAAATATTTATATATTTCATGTAAACGGCGATTGATACGCTTCATTTTCTTCTTTTGTTCGTCACTGCAACAAGATAATATTATTTATTGCCAAAGGAACGCAATATTGTAAGAATACACTCAAGTGGAGAAATTTATAACCAAAGTTATATGTGTTAATTAATTTCTGATATCCTATGATATAAATATGTCAATTATATATTTCTGCGTCATTTCCTGGAAAATAATTCGTTTAAGATAGTGCAAACAGTGGTTTCTTTTTGTTCTTGTGGTTTAATCAATTGCTACAAACGTTTTATATAATCTCTCGTATGCGCTACGTGTTGACATTCATGCACTATATATACAATCTGGTAGCTGTATTTCTAGAGAGTCAGTCACTGCAAAATAATGCTATGATCTATTCAGAATGTTATAAAGGAGGTGCTTTCTTTATTATGATAAACTTTAGTTGGTAAATTTTCACGACTATGATTGGTTGTAAATAAAAAATCATTGAATTGTGATTGATCATTGACTCCCATTTGGGGCATGAGTTAAATATTCCTCTTAAATTATCTCTGTACTTATATATAAAAATTAAATTATGTTCATAACAAAGTGAAATGACCTGTGATACCGTTAGTAATTCCTTTAAAACCCGTTGTAAAGGATTGCAACAAAACTGTTTCTCTCAGAAATTTCCTTATTGGCACATTGACATTTATTGAAGCATGTATTTTCAGTTCAAGTGTTATAAAGTCCATGATAATTGCTATTTTAATTTTCATAACGAAACAACAAATTCTTTATATATGAAGTAAAATTGTTGTAATTGATGCATTTCATGTTCATTTTTTCTCGAGTTCTGTGAGTTGATGAAACCTTTCTCTCTTCTTCTTCCCTCTCTTCCTTACTCATCTCTCTCTGTCTCTGACATTTTGTTTTACATTTAAAATGGAAACCAGAATATTTTACATTACAACCAAGTGGAATTTCCTTAATATACGAGTAATATTCCAAGTAGCTTGCAAACTAATTATTAATTGGAAAATCTACACCGTGTCTCTATAGAAACTAACATTTTGATAATTTTTATTATTCTATCTAATCTGTCTAAGCTGTAAATTGATGACCCATAATATGATGAATTGGATGTTAAGGATATATGTTGTGAGGCATTGCATTATAGTGCCTCAATGTGGGCGTCATATGCTATGCGATTGACATCCATGCGGTTATCAAACTATTCGGAGACTTGAACAGTATATCAGGTCTGACTGTAGCTGCGGCTTCTTCAATATTAATTTTAAGTTCACGTAGGTCACGTGAAAGAAGAGAGGCATAAGCATGGTCCTTTATGTAACTACGTAACCCCACAGATAATAATCAGTTGGGATTAAATCGGGGGTTTGTGGATGCCATTACATAAGAATATTGAAAAGAGGTTTTGTTCGCCTCACCAATGTTTTGGAAGCACTCTATTACGATAATTGCGAATCTGACAACGGTAATGTGGCGATTCTCCATCTTTCTGGATCAAATAATCATCTGTATCTTCATTATGTGTTGGCATTAAACATAAATGGAGCATATCACAGTAAGGTAATATGTGTAACAATACTTGAATAGGCACATATAATATACATAGGCCCAAAACTAAAATGTTTATTGAAAATGTAATCAAATATGCTGTAAGATAAACATATCTTATAACATATCATTAGAATCACACAATTACAGGGATTAAGAAAATAATATCAATATTTTATTTAGTTATCTATTCCATCCATAGTAATTCTGCCCGAGGGAAGATCTTTCACTACAATCATAGCATTTTCATGCTATGCTTTGCAGCTTTACTAGGGAATTGTAGGTGTGGTAGAATCCCGTTGCTTTCCACACCGGTGAAGGATGATGATGATATGATAATGATGATGATGATGTTGGCCATATGATTTCACGGACCATTTGGGCCTTAAAGATTTCCTGACATTTGTCTTACAGGTGAGGAAAACCCCAAGAAAATCCTCACCCAGAAATACTGCCCCGACCGGGTATCGAACCCGGGCCCGTTGCGTGACAAGGCAGCACAGCTACCTCCAGATAACCGCGGTGGACAGTTATCTCTTGACAATATCAAAAATCAGTTATAACCTAGTCCCCTGAAAACGTTAATTAACGAATCTGGTTATTAAAATACCAAGAAATGAGGATGACATTTACACGTGAAAGAATCACACGTGCAAAATTGCCACATATTCAAAGATGTGTTGAACTAACTTACATATCAGGAATTCCCTCTCAATGAACATATGATTAACGAATAACATTTACTGTAACATGTATACAAAAATTCTGTAAAGTGGAGTGCGTGAATCCTATGCGTGGCCAACGTCTTTGTAAGTGAAAACGCGTAACAAAATTTTCTACTCTATACAGGATAATTCTACTTTAATATACTCTACGCTGCTATCTATTCTGCGATTCCCGATATAACTTAATTCGAGAACTTACGCGATGTTGCAAATCATAAGATACATTTTATTGTCTTAGAAGAAATTTCAATCTTCTACAATTTGAACTACAAAATATTTCGAAAATAGTGCACGTGGACTTAGAGTAAGTTCATCGACTCTACTCGTAGATAAAAAAAATGTTGCAAAACCAACGCCTGCATTTTCTACAGAATAAATGTCATATGGAACTTGTTTATAACTGAATTGATAATAAGTTTCAATTATTTCTGATTATAAAATTTCACACCAAACACCCTGAGAACTCATTAGCTCACCGACTAGCGAACCGGCATATATAGGCCTACTATCGATAGTGTCAGTTATAAGGAGAAATGGACCGGCAGATTTTGAAGTTGTCATGGCGCAGAAAACATTCAGATTGTGTGAATTTCGTACCTACTCAATGATTCTTTGTGGATTCTTGGTCCCCAATATTCGGGAGTTACGATGATTCATTTTACCGCTAACGTGTAATGTTGCTTCGTCGCTGAAAAACAAGCGCTTCATAAAAGCAACATTCTCTTGTAATTCTTGAAAACGGCATGCAAAGCGAATCATTCATCTTTACCCAAATCCTTAAGCTTCTTTCTGCATGAAATAAACTACCCGTTGTGACAAACTGATGTTATTTCCATCTCCCTTTTCCTCGAGGGAGCCTGCTTTACATACGTAGTTCAAAATTAACATTACACTTACATAGCTCAATTATTTTTATTTTGATTTGCAGAGCAAAAAAGCTTTTCAGGACGGGAAAATGCCATTGATTCGAACAGAGAAACATGCGATCAACAAAGGAAACATCATTTTAAAAAATTGTCATCATATGGGCCATCAAAATTCAACTTAGGTATGATAGTATTTGAAAATATAAATTTATTAATGCGCGACTTTTTTTAGAGACACGGTGTATTCTGTCTCTTAAGTTGTATTACGGGCTGATTGGCCGTGGTCCAGTTTTATTTCAACTGGACGTATCATCTATTACTCTGGTAGACATCTTCAGGAGTCCACAGAGGACACGCAGAATCTCTTGAAGATGTCTATTGCAGCAATAGGTGAAACGTCGAGTTTAAAGAAAACAGGACCACGGCCAATCAGCCCGGAAGACCAACATAAGATTCAAAACACCGGCCGTGAAAGCCTAAAGTTTTACACAGTGTCTTCTTGTACTAAAAACATGAATTTGACCTTATGTCACCATATTATAAGGAATAAATAAAAATGGTGGCTCCGAACTGAACTTGAATGTTATTACTTTTATATATTTTAATCTAAATATTATTTCGAGAAATGTAACTTACTAATTAAGTTCCCAACTTTTCAAAAATTAAAGTTGGGTTCGAGATGTTACAGCTACTGATACTAATAATATATTTTTTCGCCAGAATAGGCAATTCCAATTTCAATATTAATACCTAGAGCGGTATTGAACATTTAAATTGAGTTCCATTATTCTTTTCGACGTCCCGAAATTCGATGCCCGAGCGGTGAACTGGAAGCAAGTCGTCGCGTCGGCTGGTAAATTATCATACACAGTACGTAAACTCTCAATTCATTAACGGGGTCCTCGATTTCAATTAAAGTTAGTATAATCATATATTTGTGTCATTGCAAGTGTTGAATCTGGTGTCCTTGTATGGACATATTCTGATATATTTTAATAAATTTTCAATGTCCACGTATCAATTCTTATTTTGAAAATTAGAATTCAAACTGATTTGGAAGGTAAATGATACCTAATAATATGCAGCAGGTCTCTGTCAATCACAGGGTTCTTCATTTTAAAACCTAACGGGCACACGGCGTTTTGCCTGTGCGCGGTTGGGTGTGCCACAGACGGCTTTGCTCCTACAAGAACTCCGTGCGTAGAGCATGTATAATAATCTTGCTTGCATATTATGGTCTGTAAATACTTTTCTGGCTTGTTGGCAGTGGCCATGATGCTTAGAATTTCCCGATGTTTCCCCCAAGGATTATGTTTTGCCATAAACTCTGTCCGGCATCTTCATGACCACGACCAACAAACCGAAGAGGGTCTACAGATCATAATATAAAATCCGGCAATGAAATCAATATAAACTGCATGTTCTAAAACTACTAAAAGTTAATGTTAAGTTCGAATTATAAAATAAGAATATTTTTTCGAAAGTTATGATATTTAATTTAAACAGGTCTAAATTATGTCAAATGTTGCCTATATAGGCTACCAACGTGAAACATTTACTATGTCCATTACTTATTTAGTATTAATGAAAAATAAATTAATATGTGAGCTACATCAATTGTAAATATGAATTACTTGAGAAAAAATATACCTGATTTTGAGAATATTCTTCATTCTTGTTTACTGAAAAAAAAATAAAATCAGTTACTTAGCAAAAGTATTGTTGCGTAGTAATAGAATCGTTGCCGACCTTATCACACATTACAAATACATATTTAATTCTATATATAACTGGCCCTGCTAAAATCCTAACACATTTTCCCGATATAATTCCTATTTAGCCGTGGGTGGACGACTTTCCAGCATCTTTTATGAGGTAAAATTTTTATACATGCTTTTCGCACGGAGTTTATGTAGGAGCAAAGTCGGCTGTGGCACACCCAACCGCGCACAGACAAACCACCATGTGCTCGTTAGGTTATAAAATGAAGAACCCTTTAGTTACTATGGAAGATTACATATACATGTAACACTAAGTAATGTTTTCATTATAATTTGATAAAGTCACCTTCCCAGATTTTTAAGTTTACACTAATTTTCGAGTGAGCTCTTCAATTTATAATTATTTTAACGATTTGTTATAAATATAATAATAATAATAATAATAATAATAATAATAATAAATAATAATAATAATAATAATAATAATAATAATAATAATAATAATAATGTTTTAAGTTGACGGAATTAAGACCAAATGACCTTCTCTTTCCCTGAACCAGGGGATAATTAAACCAAAAAAATGACTGCAGACTTATTATAATTTTAAACTGTTATTAAAATACAGGTAGAGAAAAGATAATGCGGCTGTGGTCAAATATTAGCAATTATTAACAAAATATGGATTAAAATAAAAGAAAGTTAATAAAGCTTCCTACATTAATATTTATGAGTGTATACAAAATAGTGAATAAAGTTGTTATGCAGTTTATATTTTCATTGTGGGGAAATTAGGATATCAGTTATTTTATAATATATAATCATAATCATAGTTGTCAACATATACAGCTATTTTCATTCATCTAAAATTCACGGAATGGCTACATTCCACAAATTTAACAATATAGTTAGTGTTTACGTATTGTACCATAGCTGTGGTCATAGCGTAAAGTCGTAGGCTCGTATGAAGCGGGCTGGGTTCGATACCCGGTCATGAACTATTTCCTTGTGTGGTATTTGGTGCAATTTCCTCGCTTGTAAAACAAATATCGGGAAACTTTAAAGCCGAAATAGTCCCTGAATACATCTTGGTCAACATAATATTCACCTTAACATATTCGACTCGTGTATTTTGAATGTGTGAGTGAATGTTTTGTCTTGTATTTGATGATGGTGTTGTTTTGATATTTAGCTGATCACTCATCCATGTCAACGTATGATCAAAACACTATGTGTGTGATCCAGAGATTCAAAATTATCCCCTGACAGGTCGTGACCCTTTAAGGCCCATGTGGATTTGGACATAAAAGTACCTTTAATCGGAGAGGTTAAAATAAGGCAAAGAAAGAGAGAGTATTCTGAATTGGATTCAAATTAAGAGTTTATTTTAAAATACAATTGCAGAATAAAACAATGATAGATAATATTCAATGTATGTGTTACATCGACAGCTGTATTCGTTCTCATGGTCATGAGTTACTTGTTGCATCAAGTAGAGATACATCATTTTATAACGTGGTACACATCCACTATGTTTACGTAAAAAATGCACTAAACGTATGTCAAATGACGATAATTCCTGCGCTTTTTTAATTAATCTACTTGATTTTTTAAGTACGTGAAATTCAGTTATGGCAGTTATAACATTCAACTTAACTCCAACTCGAATTTATAACAACGAATGATTTTTTTTTATCGCACGTTCATTTTACCGTTCAAAACTGCAATCAAAGGAAAAATTTAGCAGTCCTCAATTGCTACCCCTATTTGTCATACCTCCCTCTATATAATTAACTGTAGTTCATATTGATTGCAAAGTTCAGCTTCGACATCATCACCTTTGTTTTTGTCAATCAGACGACCGTTGTATGACCTTTTGAATCATTAAATTGCTCCATTTCTCGACAGTTTTGACATCAACAGAAATAGATTGTCAATTAAAATTTGCAGTGTACATCTGATAATTTTTGTTTTCAAATGTTCAGTGACTATTTTCAATTGTAGTTTTCATATATAGATCTAATATCCTCATACATATTGTATAAATGTGTACTATAATATATGTGCTTCAGGCTAATACTCATATCCCGGTCCTAATTGCTGTATTATCTCCATTTTGATTTTGCCACACATTAATAATGAGGCTCTACTTGAATTATTTTTTCTTAGCACTAAATATAGCTAATTTTATACATAGAGTTTACTGGCTTTTGTCATTTGATGTTTAATTGTGTAATATCCCATTGTTCACATCAATATAGCACTGACATTGAACTAATCACTCATCCGTGGAGCCCCTCAATGTTATTATGTGGTCAAAAATAAATATGTGATCTAGAGTTTAGAATTCTTTGCCGACAGGCCGTATCCCTGTAATGTACATGTGACGTTGGGCATATAAATGTACCTACACGGGAAAATGTTAAACAAGGTAAAGAAGAAAGATAAAAAATAGCATCCAAAAAAAAAATATTACACGCCTTCTCTACATATATCAATCTCTATAACGCCTGAATACAAAGTCAACTGAAATCAAAACTGAAACCATGTACTTTATATACTTGTACAATAGAAAGTAGACAGAACGAATACTTGACAAGACACGCCATTTTACCCATATATTCATAGTAAACAAGACGAATATGATGTGGATGATTGCAATGGCCAGATGGTGTTTAGAGTCCATTTGGGCTTTAATGTTTCCTGTTGAGGAAAAGGTACGAAGAAATCTCACCCAGGAAAATTGTCCCAATCCGAAATCGAATCGGGGCCGGGTGCGTCTGAAGCAATGACGTTACCACTAGATTAGAGCGGTGGGCGCTTTTTCTTTGAAATCTATATTTACAAAGGCGTAACAGCCCAATGTTGGACCCTAGCTTCTCCTTTGTTAGGAGTTACTAGAAGAGTTAATTTAGTTACGCCTGTTCCCTAGATATGACGTGAATGTTTTGCGGTCAACATACAGACCCAATGATACATCTAGTAGGCAACTGAGGTATTACTATGATGAAGAAGGTCGGTACATTTGGTTTAGAGGCCTCTTTATCCAGGCTTAAGGATATTTTATTTTTCTTCGAAATTGAATTATGAATTTGTCAATAAGAGTTTTAAACTTATGACACTAGTCTGCATTGTATCTGGTGATTCAGAACTAGTATGTGATGTTGGTTCAATGTATTATGCTGATTTAGGAACTCTTCATAGTTTTCGTCTATCGCGTAGTTTTCATCATAAATTGAATTAAAGTATTTAAGGCTGCGTGCATATGTGCGAGTAGATGTAGAATATATGTAGAATAGGGTCTTAGGGATTTTCCCCCTTTCAAACAAGGAATGCTTTAGTGTGCTTCAACGTATTCTGCTACTAGTCGTGTGACATTGGAGGTATCGTTCATCTCACATTTAAATTACACCGCTGTTTCATTTTATTTATATCTTGTGACTGCAGATGCTATAATGTCCATGCGCAAGTGTGTGGCAATCTTAATGTTTTCCTTGTGGTGCTTAAGCAAAGAACGGAGATGACAGATTTCGTGAAAGAAAACTTACAATGCTTATTTAAAAGAGAAACGTGATGACCAGAATAAGCCATGGACACTAGAGAGAGTCGTGCCGCTATTGTGTTAACTGACATACTGTAGTATGACGGTGACTAGCACCGTCCCTGTCCTGCATTCTGCTCCCTATTAGGGGATCATGACAGCAAAATACCTTTAGGGCTATCGAGTGAGGGTAGTGGTTCATGTAACCTCAGCCTTATGATGACAAGTAATTTCAGTGGCAATTGTTTAGAAGAATAGTGGGTCTTCCCACATCAAATGCAAGATTTAAAAAAACAGCACCGTCGGCAACCAGAAAGTCCAAATGCCGAACGGTGCAGTCTGATTCCTATTTTATTTGATGAGAAAAACACATAAATGTAGTTAGTAGTCCACCTTACAATGGAATTTAACCTATGCAAGGCTTAGGGTAAAATGTTTGTTCATGAAGAGAAACTTCTCCATGGGTGATAAACTAGCCAATATTGGCTGCACTCCTTGGAGAAATACCTCTAAATGTACATCTAATGTTGGTCGCTGTACTTGACGGCCCTGGTCTTGAACTGTGTTGTTTTCTTGTATGATCGGAGAAGAAGTGCTAGACATTAAGGCTGCAGTAAATTATGTAGATGGATTAACTTTTACCGCAGTGAATGTTCTGGATTGTGATTGTGTATTGATTTGTTGTGGGATAGAACGGACTGTCCTATTATTATATGCTTCAAGGGCCGCCTTGAAAGCTGGGCAGCCACAATAGGACGCCGGATGACCGGACTCACCGCAATTTGCGCACTTTAATATATTTTTGTCTTTCTGGACCGCGGCCTTGATGGTACACCCACGGTGTCCACGGGTCCCGGCACAGACGACTCATCTTCGAGTCCGGCTACAAGCTGGGAAAGTATGACTAAATGCCTGGCTCCTAAAACACTGTATAAGCCAGACCTCGGCTTGTACGGTTCTATTGCTATCACAGTAAAGAGGGGTCTGTTCAAGTTACAGATTTCAAGAGCTTTAGTAGATCTTTCGAACTCTAGTATCCAAATTGGGAATGGTATTTCGGAATTATTGTCCTTTTTGACTATTTGTTTGATTGATTTAAGAGGAAATCCTGGTAATAGAATTTCCTCTTGAATTTATTTTGTAGGTGTACGTGAAGGTAACCTCTTTAGCACTACTCTCAGTGGAGTATCTTTCTTAATCTGGTATGTATAGTATTCCCTTTTCAAGGAAGTAAAATAGTTCTTCAGTATGAGAAAGTCCTCCACTGAGATAGTATAGTATCTCAGTCCTTCCCTGGTACCAACTACTTTTGGATGTTCACCTAATATGGTCTGTAATTCTCGGTTCATTCGGAACAGATCCCCGTGACCAATTAGAGTAATTGGTGGGGGTCTCTGTCCCGTAGTGTTAGTACAACGGGGAGGCACCGATCTATTTGGTATAGGAGTCGATGGACCAACTTTATTGTAGATGGAGCTACTGGTGAGGAAGTCTCAGCAGTTGAAGTACTAGGTTCTGCTAGTGATGGAAATATATTTTTAGTTTGAACCACTGGGATCACGACTGGTGTTGCCACAGTTTGTCTTGGTCGATTTTCTTGTTTCACCTTTTTGACGACTTCTTTTGTCAATTTGACTACTTTGGTTGCTTTAGCTTTAGATTTTTATTCTTCATTTTCTTTGTATTGGAAGTTTGAAAGTCAATCGCACATTCCTTTAACTCTTGCAGCATAGCTTCTAGTAGAGGGAAACCATCAGGTTCAGTTTGGGACATAATATTGAGTCGATCAAGACACACTGTGGTTAAATCACGAGCCATATCGGATCTCTCAAATGCTTCAATTGTAGTAAGATAACTTATAATTAAGGAAAAAGTACCACGTATTTCGTGGATAATATTTTGGAAATTAGAATTCTCTTTATATTTATGTTTCGTGATATAGCACTCATATTTATAAGATTCATTTTCCCTCATTGTGAGAAGTCCGATGTCCTCAATTTCCAAGAAAGATGGATTTCGAATATCCATATCAAAAGGTGTCATTGCTTAGTATGACTGATACTTAGTTCAAAAGAAAACATTTACACTTATTTAATCACTTGTCACCACTGGATAAGGCCACAATACAAATAATTGTAAAAAAACACATAACCCATACCTGTAGCACTTCACACGATTTCATTAAATTATCGTAATACCACGATTCAAATAACACGTGGCCGCCAGCCCTACCGATTGGCTGATGGTAGAATCACTATTAGGTATCAGCCAATCACAGAACACGATAGACTTCTAGTCTATCCACTTATTGATTTTTTCGTCTTGCAGAGTACTGGCGTCTTAGACGATCCGATCACTGCAGTACGTAAGCTCTAGATGTACTCTCAGCAAAGTTGACATTTCACGTTCGAGAAAAACAGCTCAATAGGTGTTGCTCTGTTGATTTCTCAAAGTAGAATGGATGATGATGCTATTGTTTTAAGAGGTTAAGATTGTAGACTTGAGGGAAGAAAACGTTTTTGCATTTGCAATTTCTTGTGGTATGGAGGGAACTCAAACACCACCTTGATGACTGTTACATCCGTTTGGATAATATTCAGGTGTGCAATATAAAAAATAACACGATTATGTATCCAAGCATTTCTTCGGCCATTAGATCTGTTTCACAAAGAGAAGACATGCCTGCTCCTCTTCCTGCAGCTGTGTTAGAGAACCTGGCAGCAGTTATGTTGAATGTGAACCTGATAAAATCTCAGAAGACAATATTGATGAAGTCTACCGGACTTTATTCCACAAAGGTTCTTTCAGAGTGATCTTAATTATTTAGTACGTCATCTGTATTTGTCTAACGAATCTGCAGAATTACTTGGTTTCTGGATATGACATAAGAATCATCCTGAAGTAGGACCATATTTTGCATGGTACAGTCACAGAGAGAAAGTTCCATTTCCCTCAGAGAAAAATTCTATTACGTAGTTCAATAACATAAATTTCTATGGCTTTGAATATGATCCTACTCAGTTGAAATATTTATAGACTTAACAAGAAAGAGCCTTAAAGGCGTGTTACTGCATAATGACAATGTGTATGATTCAATTCCGGTGTCCCAATCAGTTGGGATGAAAGAGACATGAAAACATGAAGGTACTGTTAACAGGTATCCAATATGAGGAATATAAATGGCTTATCTGTTATGAATTAAAAATTATAGGACAAACTGGGCTCACCTTGCTCTTTATGTAAGTTATATAGTCAGGTAAGGCAAAAAAAAAAGTGAGTGTTCGACCAGAGTGTAATAATTTTTTGTAACTAAAAACGTCATGCATGAACAGCTAGTGGATCCCAAATAATACTTTCTTCCGCCATTACATATAAAAGTAGGCTTAATGAAGCAGTTAGTAAAGACTGTACCAGGATGGGCCCTACTTCAAGTTAATTACATTTTTCCCCCTTACATCACACAAGAGTAATTGAAACCCAGGATTTTTGTTTAGTCCTCAAATTAACAAACTATTAAAATATGAAGGTTTTGAGAAAACAAGGATTGAGAGATGACGAAACGCTGGATCTCCATCCGATTTGTTACTGAAAGTTTTCTAAGCAATAACATATATCCTAAATTCAGGGTCATAGTCGAAACAATGTGTTGTTGACATAAATTTTCCTTGTACGAAAATGCGTTTGATTTTATCTGTGCTTACAATAATTAATATATTGAACCGCAATTTTTTATTTTGTGTGAAACCTGACGAGCGGGGAAAAAGTGGAATTTATTTTTAGAATCAGCAAAGCAATTTGATCAAAGTTGATCTATTTTCGAGAATTCGACTGATTAAAATTTTTAAATGCAAGCAGGTGTAATTAAAATAATTAATATATGTAGTTGGCTATAGTACGTTACAGATATCTATGGAGCAGATGCAAACAGTGGCAGTAGCGGCGAAAAAGCACGCTTCACAAGTGGATAAAACTTACAAGTACATTGACAACGCAATTACGGTTTGTGAACATATTTAGTTATTAACAACATTGAAATGCAATACTGACCGTCATATCGTAATGAAAGTAATAATAATAATAATAATAATAATAATAATAATAAACGTGCCTTTATGATTGTCGTTCTATATTTATTCGC
Organism: Diploptera punctata; assembly: GCA_030220185.1. Taxonomy (NCBI): domain Eukaryota; kingdom Metazoa; phylum Arthropoda; class Insecta; order Blattodea; family Blaberidae; genus Diploptera; species Diploptera punctata. The sequence goes on from JASPKZ010008566.1 coordinate 1,037,430, forward strand.
TTTCTGAAGTGGTGTCGCTGCCGTCAGTAAAAATTATGAGCACCTCTACCTCTTCGAATCGGTCGTCCAGGTTCTATAGTCGAGGTTCTTCTACCTGGATCAAGTGACGAACACATAGTGCCCATTTCTCTGGTGTAACGTGCCGTAACGCTTCGTGGAATAGTCTTTTCACTTCGCCTAATGTAAATGCTTCCACCTGTGCCCACACATTCTCAGTGTGATTGAGGTCTCAGTGGTAAGGCGGTAGACGTAGGACAGTTATATTATGATCATTAGCAATTTCATCCATTACGTGCTTATCATAAGTTGAACAACAAAGTACAACAGCTCTTTCGTCAACAAATTTTCGCTTTCCAGAAGAATGTCTTTATTTTGTTACCACTCACGGATTTCGCGTTTCCTCCAATGCTTGTTCAGACAACTTCTGTTTCTTCACGGAGTGGTAAGACGCATTGTCAAGCACTATAATGCTAAATTTTTCCAATATGTGGCAGTATTTTCGCGAACCACTCGTGAAAGACCTCCCTTGTCATTTCATCGTGGTACTCTCTCGTAGAACGTGATTAAAAAATCCACAAACCATCATAGACGAATCCTTACTCGCTCCCAATATGTACCACGATGACCCGTTTTGCTTTCCACGATGGATTTTCAATCCAGCAGTCAAGCCTCAAAAAGCATTCCTTGGAGTTGTTATTGTTTGACCTTACCATACATAAGATCTTCCTTTTACTTTCCTTCATTGATTCAAGTTTCAACAAGGAAATATATGTATTTACTCTGAGCACGATATCACCTAATATCACGACGATATCGCCTAATATCACGACGATATATGCGACGCCAGAGGACTATATTTCCTCGGTCCAGTAAATAACGATTTCTCTTTCGTTTTCCATATCTGAAGCCAATTTCTTTAAGAAGCCTCTATAAGGTGGTTCTACTATAATTCGGTAGGTCACTGTCAGCGCTGACCGCAGATATAATTTGTCCAATGTCGGTAATTCGTTTCGAAAATAAAATGGATGTATTTTTTTGTAGTTGCAGATATTGTAAAGTCGTCGGTTATGTTTATTATAGTCTTTTGTTTAGGTTTCTGTTTTTTCGGAGATTTTACCGCACCCGTACTTTGATATTCCTTTACAATTTTGTGAACACTGCTGTTTGCAACACCTATTGTTGGCCCAACATTAGATACTATATCTCTAATTGCCGTCTGAGTGTTCTCTTTCAATAATGTTTCATAAATATTTATAATTGTTTGTATTTCTCCCGAACAAAATACCTTCCCCTGTTTATGTTTCTTCGCAGGAGACAATCCGGAAGGACCTGGCAGAGATACTGCACGTACAGAAGGAGATACTGCACGTATTCAAAACACTTTTACACGACTGCTAAATATATCACATTCACTACCGTAGGCTTAATACAAAGCACTTATATAATTTTATTGGAAAAAAAAAAACGCTTCATCAATACTTGAGCACTGAACTGAAATTGGCAAATGAAACTTGAAATTGTGTTGCCATATCGTGAATCACGCTGACGTGGGATTCCCCGCCAGACATATGCAACGCAACCAGTGACGCGCCAGCATTTGAAATGAAGGTCGAGCGAAGGGTAGGGCTGCGTTATACTTCCGTTCCGTAGACATCTGGTATTTAGTATAGTTAAAATGAGATTTACTCTTCAAATTCATCTGGTCATCTCTGTATATCTCCCGAAATAAGTGAAATAAAATAAAAATGCTTGTTTAAGTACAGCGCTGCATGCCTAATGTAGCCTACATCGACCCACAAACGAAGAGATAGTTCCGAAAGAAGTGCTTGTTGTATTTCTCAAGTGGGTATTCACTGCTGTATGACAATACAGGCAGTTAAGCGATTGGCGTACAAAATTACCTGATCCTTAATTTCAGTTTACTTAACCTAATTTCGCTAATTATCATATAAAATAGCTGCACAGTTATTTTCACTGGGTCCTGTGGATTCAGTTCCAGACCCGATGGTTATTCACAATGGAAGTGTACATGATATAGATCGAATGAAACCGAGTACAATAGGGTAGATAGACACGCTAACTGCTAGAACACAGCCGGTTTGTAAAATATGAATAACAAAATTAAAGTATTTTAATGTTCTTATACAAGCAAATACAAACGATTCGTATGTTTAACTGCTTGAAGAAGCAGGTTACATAAAAATCGAATCACATACGTTGTCTGACTTTTACTGGATGATTGGCAGAGAAAGTCACATTACCTTAACTACGCTATGCTAAATAAAATAAATACCAAAATAAGTGACAACATGAAGAATGCACTATCATTTTATAAACGTTCCCACACAAGCATTATATATTAGTGTCATATGTTACTGAGCATTTAAGAATAAAGTTGTACGGCGTTATACATCAATCGGCTAAGCGCCATTTAAAAATTAGATTTTGATGCCATCTGATACACTGGCTAATGAAGTAAGTGTACGCACACTTTTAGCGCCAAATCTTTAAATATATCCTTATTATTAAAGAAAAATATAAATGTCATCAGGCCTATTTCTGATTCCATGTTTTACAACAAACGGCTGTGAAATTATGTCTACATAATACTAATCTGAATTTTGTAGGATGAAGTTTAGCTCCAAATGTTCTCTCTCTTATATTGTTGATTCATAACTGAGTATTGTTGGTTTGGCGCTACAATAAATAGTGAAGATTGTCAACTCGGCGTGAGGTTTTAAAGTTATAATGACATCCAGAGCTCCGAAAATCTTCGAATGGTTTATAAGAACAGTCTTGAATATGGAAAGGTTTCTTGTTTACCATTGCTGGTATGGAAGAGTTAAATTATTATATGAATCATATATTTTTCGTAAATGAAGTCCATATACTCCCATTTTATAAACATAAAGATAAAAAATCCGGCTCTTGTCAATTCAGAGGTCATTGTAATAGGCGACGGAGATCTACCGTTCATCAGTTAGTAACATCCGTTCTATTTTTTCTTTGTGAAATGAGAGATCTCTATTTTTCTAAATTTTTTGTATGATAATTTATATATATATATATATATATATATAAATTTCCAATGTGAATAAATCATATTGAAATTTTGAGTCAAATTACTTGTGTTATTTACAGTTGTTCCTCTTTATTATTATTATTATTATTATTATTATTATTATTATTATTATTATTATTTACAGTTACATAAGTATATGATTAATCTGTATATGCCATTTAAAAAAGTATTTTACTACAATATAAAAATTTAATATGTAAGTTGATGGATGTCTGTCGATATTTTTTACTCTAGGGAATAAAAAAAAATATTTCAGAAAAATTTTAGAGCATGCCTGTTTTTTTTTGTATATACTGTGATGGTATGACGACTAATTTTAATTTAGTTAGGAAACATTAATTTAACACGCACATTTCATAATGCAATATGTATGAATTATTACAAAAAGTGCAATACATAAGCACATATCAATAAGTGTATTGTGCATACAAATACTACGTACTAATATTATGATACACCATTTTACATTAACAGTGTATACGCATTACCCTGACGCTTAGCTGATTGATACATTAGTACTAATAAAATTCATTGTTAAAACCGTTGAGGTTGAAAGTCATAAAATAAAATAAGTTAAAATATACCTTCTTAGGTGTATAACATACACAGGCCACGAAACCATAAAATTGGCAAAAACATTGAGAAAAATAAATACAAATTTAAACATAGCCCTACAGAACTAATAATAAACTAAATAATGTAACAAGTAACAAAATAGAAAAACATAAAACAATTAATGCAAGGGTGTATATAAATTAACATGCAAAGACTTTGACAAGTTATATGTAGGTAGAACGAAAAGAAGCTTCAACATAAGGTTTAAAGAACATCGCAAATGGAAAGTCTAATTACGCTAAGCACATAATAAACGCCTGTTGTAGAATGAACTCAATAGAAGACACCCTTACAATAGTACACAAAGAAGAAAATCCAACAAAAATCAACACATTGAAAGACCTGAAAATTATCAAGGAAATAGACAACAAGCTTTTAATAAATGAAAGCACTCCCAGACTAAACAACCCACTATAGGATATCGTCAGGAACAAGCTTTAGTCACGACAACACCACATTAGGACCAGCAGCATCAACCATCGTATTAGATATTGTAGCGAAGAAGGACCTGCTGAAGTTGGAACGGATGTTCTGAAAGGCCTACAGGCATAGAATACATATTTTATAAGTCGAGGACGACGGATCTTACCTAAGAAGGTATATTTTAACTTATTTTATTTCATGACTGATACATAATAAAAATTCCACACTAATACACATCAATAATGTAAACGCTCTCTTGCGGCGTTTAGCTGAGTGATGCAGAACAATTATGACACAATTCTCATTGTGTCTAAGTGTAGTATTGAAATTTTGACCGTTAAAATAATTATAAATAGTTTTTACTCATACAGCACGAATCAGTATATACAATATTATCATCTAAGTGATTATCAAGACACAAATAAATAAATAAATAAATATTTTAGTTCTTGCTAGATTTTAAAATGTAAAAAAAAACTTTAAACATATTTTTTCTCGGAACTTACATAATGGCGCATAGCCGGTTGTTACATAACACCGTCCAATTGAAGGGTTAATTAAAAAAATGTAAGTTAAAAAAATGTAAGTTAAAAAAATTAAGAAAATAAAAAAAAACATTCTTTAATTTTTAATGGATATCTACTTTTTGTAGCAGTACTCACTGGTTGAAGGTATTGCATATATTATACGTCCCTCTTCAGACATGGGTGCTCCCCTGGCGGGAAATTCTTGACCCATTTACTTTAGATATACGCTTATTTTCCTACAGATCTCAGTGAGTTATATGTAGTCAGCACATTGCGTCAATGAAACATTAAGAAGGCAACTAATATATTACTTGAATGGGGAAGGCCAGTTAAATATTCTCTAGAGGCATTAATTTAGTCTTGGGACTTATTTTAAGAGCCTGAAATTCTTCAGACTAGGAACTCTCAGCTTAAAGTAGCTCCCGGAGGACTTGTCCCTAGGATTTTTCCATCCTAAAAGTCCATCGACCCCGGCCGGGTTTGAACCCGCGAACTTTGAGACCACAGGCATAGAACCTAACCACTGGGCCACCCAGGTTAAAACCTAGAGGTAAATATTATGATGCTGGTAATAACATATATATCATCATCATCATCATCATAGTACATTCACGAATTTAGGCCATTTGTTGACCTGTTTCGGCCTCAAGAGAAACACCATCCAGAAGTCTTTTGAGTGGACGTCCTGGTCTTCTTCTTCCTGCAGGTTGATATCTTAACATTAGTTTGGGTATTCTGAGATCTTCCATTCGATGAACATGTTGTATCCATCTTGACTTATACTAACATATATATTTAGTAATTAAATAAAAATAAAACTAAGTTTTATTTTATTTAATTAATAAATATGAATTTTCATCAAGTAAACACCAACTCAATTGATTATATATATTTAGGCTATGATGTTAAACAAATTTGCTATTTGGAATTAACTTTTCAATTCTCTTCAACACCTATGAAAACAATAGGCATTGAAATTATATTAGAAAAACAATTTTACGTAGAAATTTGTATATAGATATTAGTGACATGTGATTTCAATATTTATTAGTGAATTCTTTGAATTCTTATGGTGGACCGAATTCAAAATATTTGTTTCACCAATAATAAAAGTAGATATTTCATTAAATACATTTTGATAATTATATTTCTCAGAATGCAGTGTATATTTTTACTCGGAAGTAGTCATATTTGATTAAAAATAATCGCACAGCATATTTATTTTATATGAACACGTACATTAAAAAGATCCAACGTTAATTAAATCGTAAATAATTAGGCCTAACTAACTGGCACTATCGAGCCCGTAGGTTCATGGCCGCACGGACATAAAGTTCTCCATATATCTCTATCCTGAAATAATGTTTAACAATCATCCTGTATATAATCTACTTCCATTGATTAACCATGGTTAATATTATTTTCCACCTCTTTCTTTGTCTACCAACTGGTTTTCCCTCTAGTTTTCCTTCTAAAAACTTCCATGCTCCTCTTTCATTCCCAATTAGTGCCACATGTCCTGCCCATCGCAGTCAATGGGACTTAACTGTTCATAATATATCTGGTTTCTTATAAAGATTATGCAGCTCACTGTTATGTAGTTTTTTCCATTCGATTGTTAGTTCATCTCTCATTGGTTCAAAATATTTCCTATGAAATTTGCTCTCAAATATTCGTAATACTTTCTCCTTCCTTAAATTAAGTCTATTATTCGTTTACATATATTATAACTAGGAGAATAACAGTTTTATATATTTTTAGTTTATACTATTTCAGAGGAGTTGGGACAAGAGTTCCAGTAATGTTTTTAACGACCTGATATGAATCAAGAATTGTTTAAAAAAACATTTATTTTCGGCCAAAACTCTATAAGATATCTAGAACTACTTTATCACAAGTAATGCCACGAGTGATTTCCAAATTCACGACTCACGAAGTGAGTCTGGGTGAGGTTTTTTATCGGGGTTTTTCCTCACCACCTGTAAGATAAATGTCAGGAACATTTTAAGGCCCAAACGGTCCCCGAAATCATTGGCCATCATCATCATCCTTCACCGGTGTGGAAAGCAACGGGAAGCTACCACACCAACATACAGTTCCCTAGTAAAGCTGCAAGCATAGCATGAAAATGCTATGATTGCAGTGAAGGACCTGCCTTCGGGCAGAATTACTATGGATGGATTTCAAATGTATTTTTTATTCAAATTGCCGGGTAAATCATTTGCAAAAAATATTTATTCTTACGATTTACGGCAAGAAAAAAACTAAAATTACGATTTATGTAACGCTAAGTAAGGCACTGAGCTACAAGCTGGAGGGTCGAGGGCTCAAGTCCCGTTGGGGTCAGGATTTTTAAACTGACACAAACTCTCTGGCGGCACTATGGCCCTGGAGTCGACTCAGCCTCTAACGTAAATGAGTTCAAGACGACTGTTCTGGGGGTAAAGGCGGCCGTCACGCAGGGCTGACAACCCGGCTGACATCAAGTGCCGATCGTCTAGAAAAAGTGGGAGCCTTAACTTCCTACTACCCCAAGGGTCTCCTGAGGCCTGTTGTGGGATCACTTTACTTTTTTTAAGTATTAATATGTTAAAAAACTGCATTTATATTTCTCCCACACTTTATTTAGAAGAACATTGCTGCGATCTAATTCTATGTATGTTCAATACCTTAGATACTTTCTGAGCAACAAAAACTATCTTAATGATAACTACAGCGAGGAAAAATTCTCAATGTTGACAATTATTGTGCATTGCAATATGTGCGCAGTGCATAATATACATGACGAAAAGGGTTTTGTCTTTGTAGAGGTATGGAAGTCAGCGCAGGGCAGACTATTTCAACGTAAACAACAAGTACCTCTAGAAATATTATTAACAATATGTCAGAGTGTAGGTCCTCGTAGACTCTGAATACAAGGTTCGCGGTTTTAAACCCCGTACTTTAATTTTTAGTGACATGTGTTTTTCATGGCGTAAAATTCTGGATGTGATCCTTCAAAGAGAACTAATACCATAGATTCACTGTCACAGATTTAGAGAAAGCAAAGTAACTCGTGAAGGTACCACCTACAGTATCCGGTAATAAGAGGCCTCTGGCATCATTTGGCGGCCTTCTCATGCGCAGATTGTAATTCTTACGCTATTGACCTGATATGTTACAGAGATTTATAAATTAAGTAATAAAAACAACAATATGCCTGAAACGTGAATGTGGTTAAAAGTTGAGCAAAAACAGAATATTATAGAACTGGATGCACTTCATCGAATATGGAAGCACTTATTTGCTAATTGCATGATTTTGGGAATCTGGGTTGTATATTACCAAAATACATTTTTTCCAATAATTTGATTGTTAATATTCTGTTGAACGACGTTGTTTAACTATTGAGTTCAATAGTTTCGGATTTTAAAACTGGGCGACAAGATATCGGTAGATTGTACTCAGAAGCATTTTATTTCAGACTTTAGATTCTTTTACGTAATGCAAAACTACATCTGTTGACCCACAGCTTTACTTCCCTTCCGAAGGAAGCAATACATACAATTTTTACTCCTTAATAATTATCGACCACTGCCGGTTATCAATCCTTAATTTTTGGAACCAGAAGTGAGCACGTAACCACTAGTCCACTAGGTCCGAAATTGAATCGTTAGAATGAAAACATGCCAGACTTAAAGATGTGTCCATACCACAATTAGAAGGAATAAAGTCAAAGGAACCTATTGATAGTTGTAATGTACTCCTTGGTTAAATAAATACAGGAAAATACAATTAATCTATTAAAATTGTTTTATATTTATTAACTGTTTTTCATTTATTACAGGGTTGGTGAGGATGGCGAGTGGAACGTAAAGAATGGAATCCAGACGCAGAACAATGATACAAGCTACCAAGTGACGGGATTACTCCCATTTACCGTGTACAGTTTCCGAGTGGTTGCCGTCAACGCGATGGGTCGGAGTCGTCCCAGCAAGGAATCCTATTATATGGTCACTCTCCGAGAAGGTAGGCTGAAAACGTTTATTTGAATTACGTGCCGTTTAATTTTCTATGTATAAAATAATCATGTCGTATTTAATGTTTTCATTGCAGTATTTGAATGTAACCTAGAGCAAATAAATATAATATTAGGACATTCTTTATGATCTGTTTTTTTTTACAATTCAGATGCTGATTTTGTCAAGAAACTATCAAAATGAGTGTTTAGCACGAGTTTCCAATACTCAATATGTCTTTTAGTATTTATATCAATATCATATCTTAAATTAAATTAGTCTGTATGTAACACTATAATAGTAAGTCAGATTAATATTGGGGGGGGCACTTGATTTATTTATCCATGGTATTCTACTAAATCTTATATGCAGTCATGTTTGTTCTTTGTGCACTGTCGAATAAAAATAATATATATTCATCTATTCCTCAAATAATACTAATAACAAGGTATATCCACCAGCTCGACTGGTTAAAACGAACTGGAAATGCGTTTAAAATATAATGTTTTACCAGTTCATATGCAGTTCATGTATACAATTGCGTGTGCGGTTGTTAGCGCCATCCGAAGTTCAGTGTACTAGCATCACTGTGTCGTAGCTATACGAAAGATTATACAAAACTACGGAGCTTTACAGATAAATAACTTCCATTATTGGTAGGACAGGGGCATTGTTGAAGAATAAAACATTTGAAGATTGGAGAAGCACTAAGTACCTGAAAAAAGTAATACCGTATAAGAGAGAGTTGTGATAAGCAGGTCCATAAATGCACAATGAATTATTCTGCAAAGCTCTACACGACATTTTCTTGAAAAAGTACATATGAACACACGCAATACGTACCTGTTTTTTTTCCTAATTAGAAGTTGATGTATTGTGGTACGTTCTTACCTTATTCGTCATAAAAGTAAAAATGCGACATCTTAATGATGTGAGTGAAACACAGAAGAAATGAACATTCTGCAAAGTTGATAACTAAAATATGTGGACATGGTGCATATTCTTTGGTGTATCAACACTGAAATGGACCAATACCAAAATCTATAGTGACCAAATTAATAAATGATTCACTAAGAATACTAACTTCGTAACCGGATGTTTGTCGTGCATGCGTTAACATAGGTGTGTACTTCAATGCAGAAAGTTCATTTTAGTTGACGTAGTGAAGACGGATTATAAATTATCGATCATTTAACGTGGCCTGCGTTTTCTGAATTTGTAAGCATAAAAAATCAAGAAGATATTGGACATGGAATTTGTGCAGTCTAAAAAGTATACATCCACAGGTATAAAGAATTTGGTTGTCTTAGCTGGCAGTATCTTAAACGTAATATTCTTGTAGGGAAAACATTGTCTATGTGTTTGTATATCTTTAGTTCTGACCAGAAATCACAGAGTAATAGGGCTTTCTCACCAATACGTTCACCGTGGACCGAATATGAAAAGATGTTCCTGCGCTCTTTGATAATTTTACCTCCTCTACCTGCTTCAACATCGATGTATTCTGGACGAATTGCTGCCACTGTATTTCCTGCAAACAAATAAAAGGCTTGTTCGCAAATCTACTATCCATAGACACAGCTACATCTATTGTGTAACTCTCTGTGGATCTATGAACATACGGTACCATTACATCTGTTAATTATGTATCTCTGTGTGGTAGTGTTGAAGAAGACGATATTTCATAAAAACCGGTTTTGGTCATCAATCAACACGCGTCCTTTAATTATGTTCTTGTCATTAACAAACATGTTCACATGTGTCACAAATGTTCCTGCTCTGTGCTAATAATATGGTTTTCTTCAATTTTTTTGCAAAGCATGTACCTAGTGATATTTCTACGAAATATTATATTATTCCTTGAAGCTATTGGCGAAAACTATAGAAGCTTTAATATTGTCCAGAAGAACTGCTCAAGCAGCATCCAAAGCAAATGCTTGGATATGCCAATAGAGAACTACTGATCCATAATCTCTTGTTCCTCAAAGTATGCTCGAAAATTTTCTTTGAAATTTCAAGTTTGATATTCTGTTTCCCTTGAAGGGGCCTGGGTCTTACCTTTTGCATGTCACATAACATAAAACGTTATTGCATTTGACCTTCAACCGAATGCAGCTAAAACAGATCATAAGATTAAAGTATGAATTATAACCGCGATTAAAATAACCTTCAAATACATTGTCTAACGTTAGTTCATCAATACATTTCAGTGAACTGGATCATGATATTTTTGGGGTTTAAGATGCGTTTTCACTTTGACTTGTAGTTCCTTTAGTTTTTGGGAGATGATGTTTCAGAACTGTTGGAAATCTCTTACTCATGCATTACATATTCTCCACCATTAGACTCTCGATCATTTTGCATATCAAATGTGTTGGTATGTATTTCAGTTAAGTCCCCATTGTATTTTAATAGTGTGATGTCAAGTAACATACATGCAAAATGCTCATCCTCCGCTCCAATTTCGTTCCCATTACCCGGTGTATAAATTCAACGTACCTTGTATTTCTCCAGGTTAATAACGTTCACAGAATTAATTATTGTCTTCGGCGTACTCATGTCTACCTGCATTATGTGCACTTACTCCCGAATATCCCAATAGTCTCTTTCCTACCATCTATAAAACTACGACGGACAGAGGTTAGTACGCTGAATATCGGAAGATGCTACATGCCACACAAGTAGTTTTGCACTTGAGTTAAATTAAAGTTAATCGCATTCCAGTCGGTTTTAGCCGTTCAAGCTGCGGTATATCCTCTCTAAGATGATTAATAAGATAATTATGAAGTAAAACGATGCAATAAAATTTGTTAACCGAGACAGCATGTTGCATACCATTATGTAAATAGTAAATGCCAAAAAAGCTAATTGCTAAAATTTAGTAAAATTGTTGTAAGAGACAATGATAGGTATGGTAAAAAAATTATATCATACAAATATTCCACGAAAAGTACAAGTTACAAATATCTGAATGAGAGTTAGATTTCTACTACGGATGGTAATGAGTGAAGTCGATAATTTATGCACCGAAAATATTTTTTGAATTGTGGGACTGATTCGGCAATAAACAGAATAGAAAGATATATAAAATATTATTAGAGAAGCAATGTAAAGTGGCAAGGAAAAAACATACGTAAATGAAGTGAACAGAACAAAAATATTCAATTCCCAAAAGTAAATGTTAATAAGGAAAAAAATGTTTGTATTTATAAATATTTTGTCTTAACTGGATCGACAAAACTAGAACCCTAAGACTACTTGCAAGTATATATACTTTGTTTCTCCCTACTGAAGGAGGGGTGATGCAAGATTAAGTATATCCATCCATAATAATTCTGCCCGAAGGCAGGTCCTTCACTGCAATCATAGCATTTTCATGCTATGCTTGCAGCGTTACTAGGGAATTGCGGGTGTGGTAGCTTCCCATTGCTTTCCACACCGGAGAAGGATGATGATGATAATGATAAGGATGATGATAATTATGATGGTCATATGATTTCGGGGACCGTTTTGGCCTTAACGTTTTCCTGACATTTATCTTACCGGTGAGGAAAAACCCGTATAGAAACCTCATCCAGAAAAACAGCCCCGGCCGGGGATCGAACCCGGGCCCGCTGCATGTCAAGGTAGCATGCTACTTCGAGACCACAGCGGTGGACTGTTAAGTATATAATTGTACGTTATTACATTTATTAAATGTGCTTGAGTTACTGTTATTTAAAATAAGCATTGCTTGTATTCATTCATGCTGGTTAAATTGCCTTGCAGACATCCTATGAATATGGCGTGATGAAATTGTAGAAATGACGTCACACTGGTTTGAATCTAATTTTAGTTGCATCCTGTTCTTTCTCTTGAGCATTTTGTGTAAATTTAATAGCACTGGTCAACGTTTCAAGGGTTATTTAAATTTCAAAGCAACGTATTCCCTTCCTCGGTTCTCAATTGATTTCTTATAACTTAGTTCAATTTTCGACAAATTAAGATTCATGTATCATAAAATCCAGTTATGAAAAGTTTCATATGGTGTATATTATATTTATTGGAAATTAAATATTAATGGGCTATAGCTTGGCAGTGAACAAAATGCAGTGCTAATAGATTCTTATCTTAGCTGTATATTTATCACTAAGGAGACCTGAGTTCTCATCTTCCATTTGTTTCACCAATCAGCGTTAACACCCATATCACAAGCATTGGATGTGGTATCGCAAAAAACAATGCTACCCAATAACCAATAACAAATATTCTGATGTATTTGAAAGTCTCCTAAGGAAGATCAAGAGGTCAAGGGGAATTCCAACAATGGTTGTCAAGAAGGGAATGTTATGTATTAGAATTCTAGCGCATGTGCAGTGCGACTGCATTTTGTACTCTGCCAATATTTAGTATTTTTTAAGCAACACATTCTGACTGTTCTGGTCATTATTGTTCGGAATTCCTATTGACATGAAATGACCGATAAATTTTGTTCTAAATCTTCTTTATTATACTAAGTGTGCTTAAATATGATGCAATTGACTAGCATTAGACGGGAAACCACGAGGTAACTAAAGAGTAAAAAGAGGGAATTTTTTAGAGAGAAGATTAATGATCTTGAAATCAATGCCAAAAATAGGAACATTAGAGAATTATATCATGGAATTAGGATAGAGAACATAGGGTTTCAGGCTGGAACAAATATAATTAAGAAAGGAGATAAAACTGATTGCAACAACTATAGAGGCATCTCACAACTTTCAACTTCGTACAAAATTGTAACAAATATATTAAAAAGTAGATATTGATACAATTCAAGGAGATCATCAATGAGGATTTAGAAGAAACAGGTTTACAACAGATCAGATTTTTAGTTTACGACAGATTTTGGAAATCAAATGGGAATATAATGACACTGTACAAACAAATATACGTAGACTTCAAACAGGCACAAGATTCAATTAAGAGGGAGAAGTTATACAGTATCCTGCTGGAGTTCGGAATTCCTAAAAAGTTAGATAGACTTATACGAATGTGTCTAAGTGGCACAAAGAGTAGGGTGCGTGTAGGCAAACAGTTTTTGGATACATTTGAAATCACAATGGGTTGAAGCAAGGGTATGCACTATCTTCTCTACTAATTAATTTTGTACTAGAGCAAGCCATGTAATCTTTACTTGACTCAAATCTGGAAATGCGTTCGATTATGAATTACAGAGACTATTGACGTCCCCACTCCTTTAAAAAATGTTAAACTGAAAATATATAAATCTATTGTTCTACCAGTTATATTATATTGATGCGAAACATGGACCTTACTTTAAGGGAGGAAAGTAGATTACGAGTACTTGAGAATAAAGTTCTTAGGAAAATTTATGGACCAGAGAGATATGAACAGACACGTGAATGGAGAAGTCTTCATAACAGTGAACTACATGGTCTTCATAGGAAGCCAGATATAATGAGTAAAATTAAGTCTCGCAGAATGCAATGGGCAGAACATATGGCACGAATGGAGAATGAAAGGCATACATGGAAGCTTCTTGTAGGAAAACCAGGGGGAAAGCACCCAGTTGGTAGACCAAGAATGACGGAGAATAACCTTAACTATGATTTGGGGGAAGTAGATTATACAGGGGATGATTGGAAAACATTGGCTCAGGATAGGGATGCATGGAGATCTTATGTTCTTACTGCCATGAACCTACAGGTTCCATAGTGCCCGTGAGTTAGTTAGTTAGTTATACTCAGTTTGCTTTATGTGTTGTAAATCTACGATACATGATCCATGTCATTACATTTTTCCCAAGGAACCTACGCTGAGTATTTTTAGGCACTTATAAATTCATGGATCCAGCCGGGTCTGTACCCTCGAATCTCTGAACCAAAAACAGCAGACAACCACTAGTTTCTGTAGGACCGACGAAATTGCGACGAAGGAGTAGCTACATTGGTTATTTCGAAAGGACTAGATATTTAAAAAAAAATAATTTCACCCTTTAAAATTCTAAGCATTCTAGCTTGCAACTTTCAGTAAATTCACATTTTAAAATATTATAATCGTACTATGTTTTTATTCATTAACGCGATAATATAATTAATTGGTCATATAGTTTATATATGTATATATACGGCGCGACAGGCCTAGAAGGCGGTTGACTTAAGAGCCGAATGCTGGCCTCACATTTACTTGTGTTAAACGCGGAGGAATAGTTCAGTTCCGGTTACTGTAGCACCATTTGAAGGGTCTATGTTGTATTGTATGATAAGAGGGAGGACGAGTTGAAGGTACTGCCAGTAACTACACTCAGTTTTGAAAACATAATAGATAAGAGTACTACACGTTGATTTTTTATCTTTTAGTTTTGTGTTAGTGAATCCTTATGTTTTCTCATATGTTTTGGAGTGTTCGTAATAGAATAGTGTTTTTTGTATAACAACCAATTTTATTATTATTATTATTATTATTATTATTATTATTCTTGTCGGCCGCGGTGGACTAGTGGTTATGCTCCTTGCCTCTGGTCCCGAGGGTCGCGGGTTCAAACCCGGCCGGGGTCGATGGATTTTTTATGACGGAAAAATCCAAGGAGCAAGTCCTCCGGGAGTGACTTTAAATCGTGGGTCCCAAGTCTGAAGAATTTCAGGCTCGTACAAAATCCTTAAGCAAAATTTATCGAATTTTCCCGTCCTAGTACTACCTTGGTTTCCTAGTTGTCAGTATGAGGCGGAACGCTGACCACGGAACAATCAAAATGACATCTATACGAAAACAAGTGTAACTAAATTAGTACGGTTCAAATACTTCCCTGTAGGGGGAGAGTGCCTAAATCTCTGTAAAGGGAAAACATAGGCTTACAATACAATACAATACAATTATTATTATTATTATTATTATTATTATTATTATTATTATTATTATTATTATTAACAAAATGTTTTTTGGATGGCTACTACTTCCCTCCGCCACTGGGCAATGTTTCCTCCTGCCACATGCCTTAGGATTTATCAAGACGGCTACAGTTGCCAGAACTGGACTACAGATGATCATCTGCCAGTGTAGGAGTGACATGTGGTCAGCATGTTAGATCCGCCAGTCTTTATAGCTGACTTTCTCAACTGGAGCCGCAACTTATTGTAGCTAACCAAATTCCTCATAATGCTTGATGGGCACCATTTTCAAACTGACTGAAATTCCTAGAGACAATTTCTTCCCCATGGAGACTCGAACCAGCGCAAGTCCCGTAGTTCTGCGCCAAGGCATCGTGAGTAGCATGCTTCCTTGTCACGCAGCGGGCCCGGGTTAGATCCCCGGTCGGGGCAGTTTTTCTGGGTGAGGTTTTTATCGGGATTTTTCCTCACCTGTAAGACAAATGTCAGGAAAACTTTGAGGCCTAAACGGTCCCCGAAATCATACGGCCATTATCATCATCATCCTTACCATTATCTTCTTCATCGTCATCATCCTTCACCGGTGTGGAAAGCAACGGGAAGCTACCACATCAACAATTCCATAGTAAAGGTGCAAAGCATAGCATGAAAATGCTATGATTGCAGTGAAAGACCGGCCCTCGGGCAGAATTACTATGGATGGATATACATAGCATATGTGAAACCTTAAATAAAATTTCGTCCTTTATATTTTACGAATAACCAAAATAATTTCATCTGTATATATTAGTACACGACACAGTGAGTAGAGCTCTTAACCATTCGGTGATTCCTGCGGAATGTAATGTGGGTCCCTTTTCTCTGTTTTGTGCTAGCTTGTGCTATTTTGGCAGATGAACCATACAATTCTGCTAATCACAGATCCAGCGTGGACCAACTCCGTCTACCTGTCTAATCCGTGGTTCAAAATTCATCTCAATACCCATTCGCGACAACCGCTTTGTAATACTTAGGGGGTTATAATTCATCATTAATTGTGAAATAATTTAATAAATAATATATGAGGGCGGATCGGAAATATTTAGTATTCCCCGTCGTTATTGCGGCTAGGAAGAGAAATTTCACCAAGATATAGTTCGTAGATATCGCTACTGACACATTTTCTTTATCTTCAGCTCTAGCAAGAGAAGCGTAAAGTACGCAACAGGTATGGCGTACAAGTCACTGCTTTCAACTTGTAAAAAGTAGCGAAATGTAATGCGATTCTTTTTGGGCTAAAGATTTAAACCGAGTGAATTTCACAGAAACATGGGTGGCGTGTATGGGGAAGACTGTACGGACTGTAGCAACATCTCCAGGTGGAGCATTCTTCATGGACGACCGAGAGAACCTTTTTGATTCGCCACGTTACGGCCAGCCTGTTACAGCAGTAACCCCGCGGAATGTCACAGCAACTGACGCGGCAATTTTCAACGACCAACTGCGGAATTTATCTCAACATTTTAATACTGCATATGGCGTGGTGCATGATATTGTGCATGAAACATTAAAATGTCTTAAAATTATTGCCCGCTGGGTGCATAAGAATCTGACAGACAGCCACAAGGACCAGAGAATGATGACAAGCTTGGAGCAGTTATTACGTTACGCTGTAGAAGGACATGGCTTTCTGAAAATAATTGTTACTGGTGATATATCGTGGGCGTATCACCACAAGCCCGAAATACGCATGTTAACGTTTTGAGACAGATGCAGAATTGCGATCGGCTATCCGCTATTCTCCAATTTAACGGATTTCTATTTGCTGTGTACACAGATAATGGTACAAGAAAGGGAGAAATGTATTGGAAGAGTTCGTTACTATGTAGAAAAGTAGCTAAATGATGAGAATTCTTTGTGCTCTTTACACGCTTTATATTAGCTTGACCTGTATCTATTTATCTATGTGACGGAATTTTCAACGCGATTTTCACCCATTTAAAAATATTGGATCTACTTGAACATTGTATACTTGTAAAGGACCCGTGACAATACAATAATTTCATTTTTTCTAAAATCCTGGCCAGAATCATCAGGAAATAAAAACGTGTCTTTGTATCTATGTAACTGAATCTTTGAACACTATTTTCACCCATTTAGAAACATTAGGTCGACTTGAAATTTGCATACTTGTAAAGGACCAATGAAAATACAATACTTTCATATTTGTTTCTAACATCCTGGCCAGAATCATCAGAAAATCAAAAAAGTGTCTTTGCACCTATGTAACAGAATCTTTCAACACCATTTTCATCCACTTAGAAACATTGGATCATCTTGAAACGTTGTATACTTTTAAAGAACCCGTGACATTACAATAATTTCATATTTGGTTTCTAAAATTCTGGCCAGAATAATCAGAAAATAATATAAAATGAAAACTGGTATAATAAGATGCGGACTTTTCGACTTTTTAGTCATTCGTTGTAAGAGCTCAGTTGGTAGAGCGGTGAACTGTAGTGATATATAATTTCAGTAATCCATAGGTCGCTGGTTCAAATCCGGCCCGGAGGATTTTTTTTAGAAGAGTATTACTTTTAGCTCATACTGCAATATTATCAAATTTAAAGATATTTACATTTTTATCTTATTCTGTAAAATATTAAAACTAAGAAATAAAAATAAATAATTGTGTTAAAAAACTAAAACAACACGCTTTATTAGAAAACGGAACTAAAAAATAAAAAAATAATTTTGATTTCCAACACGCTTGAGATAAAATTAAAGTGGTCAACAAAAAAAATC
Organism: Diploptera punctata; assembly: GCA_030220185.1. Classification (NCBI taxonomy): domain Eukaryota; kingdom Metazoa; phylum Arthropoda; class Insecta; order Blattodea; family Blaberidae; genus Diploptera; species Diploptera punctata. The sequence goes on from JASPKZ010008566.1 coordinate 1,055,728, forward strand.
ATCTCCAACACATATAGAATGAAACTAGAGTTATCAACAAAAAGAAAATAATTTTACCATCAAAAGTGTGGGGTGCTCTGTATCAATTAATATATTTGATAATAAACACATATTGGTAAAAGTAAAGTCTCTAAGAAGAAATGTAAAAATCATAAAAAGCACCCCACGCTTTTTATGCTAAAATTATTTTCTTTTAGTTGAAAACTCTAGTTTTATTCTATGTGTTGGAGATGATTTTGTTTTGTTGACCACTTTAATTTTATCCCAAGCGTGATGGAAATTAAAATTATTTTTAATTTTTTAGTTCTCTTTTCTAATAAAATGTGTTGTTTTATTTTTTAAAACTATTATTTATTATCTATTAAACCTTAAAAAATTACGTTTTTGCGGTACTTTCCGATTCACCCTTATAATACAATTATAGATTATGCAAATTATTTAAGCCGTGAAAATACATTTAGACCTATTACACACTGAATTTACATATTATTCAAATATCAGTAGTTCCTATCAGTTATTTCTTAATAATAAGTTTAGAAAATTCCATATTTTGAAGGTTAAACATTTACAAGTCCGCCTATTTGTAATGTACTCATGTCTGCAGTGCTTGGTTTTAGCGGTAAAACTAGTGCAGACGGTGGAGGAAAAGTTGAGTGAAGTTGTCAGATTAAGTTGTAAACCTCTAGTTCCTAGTGACCTACTATGTAAGAAACATAACACCAGTACGTGATTTATACTATGTTCTGCGAGACTAGAATGATATTCACAATTTTTAAAGGAATTTGGAGATTTTTTATTACAATGTTTTTAAACTTTGTAGAATAAAATACCAAATATTCACATTACAAGGATTGAAAATCAAGTTTTATGGATGAGCTACACTTCGAAACGAAGTTGTAAAACATTTTGTATCCTCTCAGTGTACATAATTTTATTTCATATTACGTCGATTTTATTATTTTAATAAGTCAATATTAACATGTACAGAATATAACCAGTTCAACAACTGGCAAAAAACTACATCACTAAATATGCTCACAATGAACTTGCTCGTATGGAATGTTAAAGTTATTAGCATTATTTCAAGATGAACGAACAAAGCTAATATAATCATAATATGTTCCAACTAACATTAAGAATTGTGTGAACTTACAGTTATGAATTTGTGCTCAGTGATTTGTATTATTATTTGTAACATTGTGAGAAGTGAAGAATCGTTTTAATCGGGACTGATAATTAACATAATTAAATGCACCTTATGACGCAACTATAAATATATTAATCAGTTGAGTTTGTGTTTACTTGATGAAAATTCATATTTATCAATTAAATATATTATTTGAATGTGAAACAATTGTAATATAGTTCTAATGAAGTAAGTAGTGAAAATTCAGACTTAATATTTTCTTCCATATTATTTCTATTGAATACCCTTTCCTGTTTATTTGTAAAATTATTAAGACTGTCATGGTATTCAGAAAAGTCTGTCGCCGTGGCGTAATTGGTTGAGTCCCTACCTTCCACTTAGGTGACCCGGGTTTGATTCCTGGCGGGGTAGAGGATTTTAAAAATATCTACCTTGGGGTCTGGGTGTGTGTGTTCTGTCCTTGTGTCTATGTGAGAAATAAAAAAAATAAACAAACAGGTAAAACAAGAGATGAAACAGGTAAAATAAGAAGGAAACCCAGCATAAACGAAAAACAAATTTTTGAATGTTTCTTTCGTTTCTTATATGATACTGTAATAATCAGTTTTACGATCTTTGTGATAAATCGTGAAGTACTAAAATGAGGCTGTTTATTTACTTATTTATTTATTTACTCAAAATGTAAGTATATACGTACGTACAGTATTTGAAAGAAATGATGGCGCACAGATAATTTTTAATCTCAGAATGAATCCATTACGCATTATAAGAGGTCAACAACTTCGTTCACAATTGCACAATTATTTGAGAAACTAAAATCGGTTCTATTACGTTGTGTGTCGTGCAAGGGAAAGTAATTACGCGGAAATAAGTAGTTCGGTAAATCCTGTAAATAAAACAAAGCAAAGCAAATAAAAGAAAACATACAAAATGAATTGAAACAAGGACGAGAGAAAGAAAAAACATGACAGCGGGATTGAACACGCGACCTCATGAATGTGAAACATACGTTCCCTCCACTAGACTACAACCGTATCAGCAAGAGACAATCGGTATGAAGCGATCCATTACTCCAGGACTTAATAGTATATTGAAATTAGATATTAACTTGGCTTTGTTTAAATTAATCGGACGCGTTTTGCATTAGTCGTCGAAATAAATAATTTTGTTATGCCTTGTGTTTGATGAACGAAGCATTGAAATCCTAATGTCTGTCCAGAGACTAAAAGGTAGCAGCCCTACCACTGGACTACTTAGCGTCGGGACAGTGACCTGTCCTAAGGAACTTCAAAACTACTTTCAAGTCTCAACAAAACAAAATTTCTGATTATAAGTCAAGATGGATGCAACAAGTTAATCGAAAGGAAGATCACAGAATACCCAAACAAATGTTAAGATATCAACCTGCAGGAAGAAGAAGACCAGGACGTCCACTCAAAAGACTTTTAGATGGTGTTTCTCTTGAGGCCGAAACAGGTCAACAAATGGCCTAAATTCGTGAATGTACTATGATGATGATGATGATGATGAAATGTTACAATCATTATTGATGTTCTATATACGGCCCGTTTCCTTTAATTTATTTATTTACCTATTTATACAAATTTATGTATTTCACGAAGCCTGGTAGCGCATAGGCATAATGAAAATTAACGACGTTATTTAAAAAACCTTCCTGGTCAGGATCGAACCTGGGCCCGCTTCGTCGCAATACAGCATCTTGCCGACTACTCCACTGAAGCAAATGATACGAATAATGCTTGAAAAAAGGACTTAAGCAGCTCGCTTTGCGAGACAGCACACATAACAATGCATTGGTGTGGATCGTCCTTCAAAACTTCCATCATCAATATTTGCGCCATCAATATTTTCAAAGGCTGTTCATCCGTACGTACGTACATGCATTTTTAATATTTCCGAACGTACTGTAGGTCGTGTTGGGTACAGTTAAAAGACAAAAATATAATACTATTCGAAATAAAAAAATACGTATAGTTAATCACGAGATTACATTTTTTATGTGTTTCGAATGTACGAAAACTAAAAGTAGGAAAGAAAAATGGAATAATTTTAAAACAATATTGGGTGGGAACTATGGGAGCAAACATATGAAATTCGTATTTACAATTATCAGAAAAAATATGTGAACCTATAGTACACGTTTTTAGGGGAATTAGTGTTTGCCTTTTATATATCAATGGTTAACTAACAATTTGGTATGAGTCTTATAATTCCTGTTATGGATTTACCAAATTTCCGATTACTGAGCTATGGTTTAATTTTATTATGGAGGCATATAAATTTGGGCCAAAACTACCGTACTACTGTGTCTTATGTAATGATTTGTGACACTTAGGTACAATTAAAGTTTTTATATGGATTTTGTCTGGTGTAGTGATTATGTAGATCAGATTTGTTAGGATTCTTATTTTTTTAAATAATAGATCAGTTAAGAATGGTTATACATTTGTTCAGTGTTAGGGTAGAATGTAAATTGTTGGGTAGAATATGGGCCCTCTAAACAAATGTCAATAATACATTTCTGCAATAACATAAATGGTAATAGATTTTTGTTTGAAGTTCCAACCCAAAATTCCGTAACGAATTATAAACTGGATCAGAGCTGGATATATCACAGACATTAGGCCTACCTGAGTTGGAACAATTGGCCAAAAACTATAGTTGTTCTACGCAATCTGTTACAAAAACAGTCAATAAATAAATCATTTATTTGTTTATTTAATTTTTAGTGTTGATCGATTATAACGCTTAAATATTTTGTGTGCATTGATTAATAGAAGGCCAAAAATATCGCGCTAAGTGATATGGAGAATTAATTTTATTACAGTACCAAACATGCTGTTCGTTGAAAAGCCACAGCGTCTCACTTCTTATTTCAAATGTTTGGGAATATAGAATATTAGTAGGATATTAATCAGTGCTGCAAAACGTGATTATCTCTTAGGTAAAAACTCGGCTTATACCACTCAGCCAAGATGTTAAAGTATTAAAATAAGTAGTTAAAAGCATGTAAGCCTTTCAGAAACATGCTCCGTCTTCGGCCTGCCATTTGTGGCAAAATGCCTCATCGGCTCTAAATTTTTATTATTTTAGTACACCGAAATTTGATAATTTTTGTTTAGGACGCCAGACGGAAAAAGTACCTTGGTCGAAATGATGACGATATTTCACCGAAAAAATACAACCGTCAATAAATGCGAACATGGGTTCCACTGGGGTAAAATTTTACAAACGTCGAAGAGTCCCCCATTCTGTTCTCCGGGCGGGGACTACTTCAGGGAACCCATGCCCAAAGTTCAAACAAAGGGGTATGTTCCTAGGAACAGCGGGGCACCAGAGGTATAAATTTGGGCATTATATAAATCACCCTTGGATATAGTCGCTTTACAGGCCGTTAGATGCAAAGGAGAACCTAGTAAGGAATCAGAAAGTTTTGCATTATACTGCGGGAGTACATAAATACCTGAATTTGGAACAGGTTTTTTAGTCCGAAGGAGGAGCCTGTCCGCTATCCGAGATAGTGAGTTTTTCAGTGATAGGGTATCATACATAATTCTCAATGGTAAACGACATGATTTTGTAATCGATAATGTGCATCCTCCCACGGAAGATAAAGATGACAAGATCAAGGATGAGTTCTGTGAAGAATTAGAATGCGTATTTGATAGCCTTTCACGATATCATATGAAAATTGTCTTAGGAGATTTTAATATAAAAGTGGGGCGGGAAGATATATTCAAACGAACAATAGGCAAATTCAGTCTTCATGAAGATAGTAACGACAATGGGGTTAGATTAGTCACCTTTGCCAGATCAAAGAATCTCATTGTTAAGAGCACAACATTACAGCATTAGGATATTCATAAATGCACCTGGACGTCTCCAGATGGCGAAACTCGGAACCAGATAGATCATGTATTAATGGACAAACGCTGGCACAGTAGCATCATCTGGATTAGATCAGTTAGAGAGACAGACTGCAATGCGGATCATCATCTGGTCAGAGTGAAAATCAGACAACGGCTATCGCTTATGAGAGGAACAAACGCTAAAGATGATTCTGTAAAATTTGAATTAAAAAACTTGAAAAATGACGAAATGCGGAAAGAATACCAAATCAAAATTGCTAATAGATTTGAAGTACTCGAACCTCGACAATGTGGCAAACTAAGAAGAAACTGATATAATTAAAGAATGGGGGACTATAAGAGATACTATTAAATTGTCAGCATCAGAAAGCATTGGTTATTTAAAAATGAGGCAAAACAAGAAATGGTTCGATGAGGAATGTGCCGACATTGTATGTAAGAGAAAGCTAGTAAAAATGAAATGGTTACACGAGTCAAATGAGGTAAATTTAGAGCAATTAGACGGGAAACCACCAGATTACTAAATAGTAAAAAGAAGGAATATTTGAGAGAGAATATTAATGATCTTGAAATGAATGCCAAAATAAGGAACTTTAGTGAATTATATCAGGATATTAGGATAGAGAAGAAAGGGTTTTAGGCTAGAACAAATATAATAAGAATGAAAATGGGAATATGATTCAAGATTCCAGGAGTATATCAAGTAGATAGAAAAGTTAATTTAATCAGCTATTAAATGTACATACAGAAGAGTATACTGAAAAGAATAATTTACGACAGCAGATATGCTAGTCGCAGAACCAAGTGCATTAGAGTTTGAAATAACAATAGAAAAATCGAAGATATATAAATTATCAGGTTTAGATGGGATCCCAGCAAAATTTATAAAATCAAGGAGAGGAAAAATATGACGGTTGCTTAATATGATTTTGGAGAATGATGCTCTTCGAGATGAATGTAAAGAATCGATTATTGTACAATGATATAAGAAAGGAGATAAAACTGATTGCAACAACTATAGGAGCATTTCATTACATTCAACGTCGTACAAGATTCTAACAAATATATTAATAAGCAGATTTACACTTTATATTGACGATATTGTAGCAGACCATCAATTTTGATTTAGTAGAAACAAGTCTACAGCAGAACAGATTTTTAGTTTAAGACAGATTTTAGAAAACAAATGGGAATATAATGACACTGTACATCTACTTTACGTTGACTTCAAAAAGGCATACGCTTCAATTAAAAGGGATAAGTTATATGGTATCCTGATGGAGTTCGGTATTCCTAAAAATTAATTAGACTTATACTAATGTGTCTAAATGGCACAAAAAGTAGGGTGCGTGTTGGCAAACTTTTTTCGGATACTTTTGAAATCCACACTGGGTTGAAGCAAGGAGATTCACTATCTCCTCTTCTATTTAATTTTGTACTAGAGCATGCAATCAAATCTTTAGGATGAAGAAGGCCTACAACTCAATGGTATTCATAAATTGTTAGTTTAGCTAATAATGTAGTACTATTGGGCGATAGCGAGGAGATACTAAAGGTCAACACGCACACACTATTGAGCAACACTAAGAGATTAGGACTGGAAGTAAATATCAATAAAACTAAATGTATTGTCACACATACAAATACATTATACAATGGAAATGGACAGCTAATGATAAATGAGGAAAATTTTGAGGAAGTGGCTGAATTCAAATACCTAGGAACAATAATCACTAATAGGAATGAGATGCACAAATAAATTAAACTATGGCTCAATTCTGGAAATGCCTGCTCTTATGTATTACAGAGATTCTATACATCCCAACTCCTTTCAAAAAACGTTAAACTGAAAATAAATGGAACTATTATTCTTCCAGTACTATATATATGGATGCGAAACTTGGATTCTTACTTCAATGGAGGAGAGGATATTACGAGTATTTGGGAAATAATTGTTACGGAAATTTTTGGACCAAAGAGATATGAACAGACATGTGAATGGAGAAGATTACATAACAGTGAACGACATGGTTGGTCTTTATACGAAGCCAGATATAATGAGAACTGCTAAGTCTCGTAGACTGCGATGGGCAGGATATGTGGCACGAATGGGAATGAATACGTGCCTGGAAGCTTATTTGTAGGAACAACCGGAGGGAAAACGCCCAGTTGGTGGACCAAGTTGAGGTGTGAAAATGACGTTAATTATGATTTGAGGGATATAGATTATACAAGTGACGATTGGAAAACATTTGCTAAAGATAGGGATGTATGGAGAGCTTATGTCCGTGCGGCCATGAGCCTAGGGGTTCGATAGTGCCAGTAAGTTAGTTAGTTACTTAGTACTAGCCTATGGTAAATACAGAGACAACTTATTTTATTTCGATTTTAATTGTACCTGCGTTAATTAATATACTTGATTCCCACCCCTCCTATGATTTTATTTGCTCCCTTCCTCCAAATAGATCACGGCTGCATTTGAATTTGAAGTAAAGTAATCCGTGTTCAACGATTATATTGTTCTCAAGAAATACAGTTTAATATTAGGTTGAATAAACATCATAATTATGGATCGCGCCATCGCAATGAATGTCTTAATTTAAATACACTATGTATTTATACTCTTTCATTCATAGCGTTCTGCTCAACAGCAGGTCTTTCACTGCAAACTCGGCATTCTCCACTCTTTCCTTAAATCAGCTTTCCTTTTTGTATCTGCATACAAACTATTTATTTTAATATTGTCTATCATCTGATGTCTTTACTGCCTCTATCTTTCTTTCCGTTGACCATTCTTTCTAGGGTATCCTTCTTGCAAACAGTTTCTTCTTAGCCAGTGGCCAATCCAATTTCTTTTCCTCTTCTTTATGAGTTCCAGCTTTGTTCTTCCTTCACCCTCTCTGTCTAGCAATTCTGTATATCTTACATTGTCTGTCCATTTTATTCGTTCCATTCTTCTCCATTCCCTTATCTCAAAAGCTTCCAGTCGCTTTTCCTCATTCCGTCGTAATGTCCAAGTCTCAGCCCCATACAATGCTGCACTCCACACAAAGCACTTCACTAGCGTCTTCCGTAATTCTTTTGCCAAAGGTCCGCAGAAAATGCTCCTCCTCTTGCTGAAACATCTTTTGCCATTGCTATCCTCTGCTTTACTTCTTGACCGCAGTTCATGTTACTACTGATAGTACAACCTAAGTATATGAAGCTCTCCACTTGCTCAATGGCCTCATCTTTAATCCTCATGTTTATCATCCTTGGTTTCTTTCCTATAATCATGACCTTCGTCTTATTTATATTTATCTTCTTCCCATAATCCTCGTACATATCATTTAGCTACATCAGCATATTCCTCAGTGTCATTGCATCTTCTGCTATCTAAGCCATAACATGAGCATATCTTATGCACATTATTCTTATTAGTCCCATATTTACGCCTCCGTATTGCTGAAGCAGTTCTTCATTAGGTCTACCAGGTAGATGTTGAAAAGGGTAGGTGGTAGGACATCCATGCTTTACACCCCTTCCAATTTCTCTTCCCTCTGACATTTCTTCTCCTATCTTCACTTTTATTCGCTGTTTCATATAAAGACTACATATGAGCCTCCTCTCCTTCCAGTTCACGCCAATTGTCTTCAAGATCTTGAGGAGTTTATTCCAATTTACTCTGACAAAGGCCTTTTCCAGGTCAACAAATAATGCATAAACATCTTTATATTTTTTCTATATACCTTTCTCCTATTGTTCGTATCAATCCAATTGCATCTCTTGTATCCTTTTCATCCCTGAATCCAAACTCTTCTTCTTCCAATTCGCTTTCCATCGTAGAACGTAAACGTCGATTCAGTATTCGCAGGAGAATCTTTACAGAGTGTGATATCAAGCTGATAGTCCTGGACTCCTTGCATTTCTTTGCATTGTTTTTCTTCGGTATTGGTATTAGCACTGTCTCAGCCAATTCGTCGGGCCATTCACCTTCTTTATATATCTTGTTGTATAAACACAGAATTTCCTTCTTTAATTTACCCAAGCATTTAACCAATTCAATGGGGATTCCATCTACCCCTGTTGCTTTCCCATTTTTCATTTCCTTAATTGCTAGTTCAACTTCTTCTTCCTTCAGAATTGAAAATGCTTTCTCATCTTCTGATACGTCTTCTTCATTTTCTATATCCAAGTTTGCCAGACGATTTCTTGTCTCATATAGCTCCTCTCTACCATTATGTTTCCCGTGTATTTTGTAATTCCCTGTTTGTTCGTTTTATTTTCTTTCCTTAATTTTCGTTCTCAACTCATCCATCAGCTCCCCATAGTTTCCATACTTTCTTTCCATAGTCCAAGCCTTTAACGTCCTGGTACATTAAATCATATTTTCCTTTCCTCTACAGAGCCTCTAGTTCTTTACATTTCTGCTTCATCCATTCTTCCCTTCTCCACCGCTGTGGTCTCGAGGTAGCGTGCTGCTTGTCACGCAGAGGGCCCGGGTTCGATCCCCGGTCGCGGGGCAGTTTTTCTGGGTGAGGTTTTTATCGGGGTTTTTGCCCACATGTAAGACAAATGTCAGCAAAACCTGTACGTCCCCAAACGGTCCCCGAAATCATATGGCCATCATCCTTATCATTATCGTCATCTTCATCCTTCTCCTGCGTGGACAAGAACACCGGCAAGCTCCCGACACTATACAATTCCCTAGTAAACGCTGCCAGCATAGCATGAACATGCTGGTGAGTCTGCAGTGCATGACCTGCCTTCTGGTCAGAATTACTATGGATGGATTCTTCCCTTGCCTTGCCAGTTTCTCTTCTAAGTTCGTTGTTTAGTTTCCTGTAGTTCCTTTTGGCTACTTCTGTATTGCTATTTTTCCATTTTCTTCTTTCTCCCATCTTCTCTAACATTTTTTTCTGTGACCCAAGGTTTCTTAATATTCTTGCTCTATTTGCATTCAATTATTTCCTCTGCAGCTAACTGTGTAGAGATTTTCAAATGACCCCAGTGTTTCTTGATATTGCCTTATGAGATTTCCATGGTAGAGATTTTCTGCTGAAAATTTTGTTGGGATTTTCTCGTTTCCTCTTCAGTTTTAAGTTTCTCCAAGTCAAACGTCTTTGTTGGCTGACTTCCTCTTATCTTCTTCAGGCAAATATCTACTTCGCCTATTACTAGGGCATGGTCTGAATTGATATCTGCTCCTGTTAGGGTCTTCGAATTTTTCAAGCAATTTCGGAATCTTACCTGTATCAGCATATAGTCGACCTGGTATCGTTTGGTGTCCATAGGGCTTATCCATGTGTTTCGTCTTCTTTTATGTTGTTTTTTTATACTCTGTACATGGGAAATTCAAGTAAATTTCAAATTTTAAAAAATCGTTCATATATGAACATCCTCATTCTAAAATTTAAAATATATATATATATATATATATATATACATATATTCTCTGATGACTATTATAAAATATTTGATATAACGCCACGAGATATTTCCCTAGATTCGTATTCTCCCTAATTAATTTTGTCAGACAAATCCGTCAAAATAAATAACATTGAAGTCCACGACCGCATGTTGTACTGGTCTCGTATTAATATTTATATTTTTAAGATTTTTCAATTACTTATCTATTAAAACGATCTTAAAACTTTTGGTCTTTTAAGTGAATATTTTTTCTATATCTGAAATGTTTATGAGTAACGAAAATTACACACACTCTTACAAATATATTCTCTATATACTTACACAGGATAGGGCAGAAATCTACCGAAGAATCTTTCACACATTTTCCGGTATGAAATAAGTGAAGAGAATTTGATTATTTACCTTTGTTCGCTATCACAACCAATCTTATCACTGCCAAAAGAATGTATAACATATAATCAACACAAATTACTCAGAAATATTTTACCTGAGATGAGATTCCTTCCCTCCATGGTATCTTTACCTTGACGTGGTGGAGTGGCTTGCGTGATTAAATGATCCTGAGAGCTATGCCGGCGGTAGCATTGCTCCCGATAGGGTTACCCATGCCGGACTGGTGGAACGTGATAAGCCAAACGAAAAAAGTACCTTGGGCGAAAGAGTGACGATCTTTCACCGTAAAAATACAACCGTCAATAAATGCGGACATGGGTTCAACTGGGGTAAAATTTTCCGGAGGTCAAATAGTCCCCCATTCGGTTCCCCGGGCAGGGACTACTTCAGGGAACCCATGCCAAAGGCTCAATCACAGGGACAGGTTCCTAGGAACATGGAATGTTAGGACGTTATACAATAGCGGGGCACTAGAGATATTAACGCAGGAATGAGATAAATCGCCCTTGGATATAGTCGCTTTACAGGAAGTTAGGTGGCCAGGAGAAGGTAGTCAGGAAACAGGAAGCTTTGCATTATACTACGGGGGTGCAGAAAGACCTGCATTTGGAACGGGTTTTTTTAGTCAGAAGGAGGATCCTATCCGCCATCCGAGAAGTTAAGTTTGTTAGTGATAGGGTATCATACATAATTCTAAAGGGTAAACGACATGATTTTATAATTGTAAATGTACCTGCCCCCCACAGAAGATAAAGATGACAAGATCAAGGATGAGTTCTATGAAGATTTAGAATGCTTATTTGATAGCCTTTCACGATATCATATGAAAATTATCTTAGGAGATTTTAATGCAAAAGTGGGGCGGGAAGATATATTCAAACCAACAATAGGCAAATTCAGTCTCCATGAAGATAGTAACGATAACGGGGTTAGATTAGTCACATTTGCCACATCAAAGAATCTTATTGTTAAGAGAACAACATTTCAGCATAAGGATATTCATAAATACACCTGGACGTTCCCAGGTGGAGAAACTCGGAACCAGATAGATCATGTATTAGTGGATAAACGCTGACAGAGTAGCATCATCGATATTAGATCAGTTAGAGGGACAGACTGCAATTCGGATCATCATCTGGTCAGAGTGAAAATCAGACAACGGCTATCACTTATGAGAGGAACAAATGCTAAAGATGATTCTGTAAAATTTGAATTAAAAAACTTGAAAGATGGTGAAATGCGGCAAGAATACCAAATCAAAATTGCTAATAGATTTGAAGTACTGGAACCTTCAGATGACAATGTGGCAAACGAAGAAGAAACGGATATACATAAAGAATGGGAGGCTATAAGAGATACTATTAAATTGTCAGCATCAGAAAGCATTGGTTGTTTAAAAAAGAGGCAAACAAGAAATGGTTTCATGAGGAATGTGCCGACAATGTAAGGAAAAGAAAGCAAGCAAAAATGAAATGGTTACACGACCCAAATGAGGTAAATTTAGAGCAATTGGGTAGTATTAGACGGGAAACCACCAAGTTACTAAAGAGTAAAAAGAGGGAATATTTGAGAGAGAAGATCAATGATCTTGAAATGAATGCAAAAAAATAGGAACCTTAGAGAATTATATCAGGGAATTAGTATAGAGACGAAAGCGTTTCAGGCTAGAACAAACATAATTCGGAATGAAAATGGGGATATGATTGCAGCCTCCAGGAGTGTATTAAATAGATGGAAAAGTTACTTTAATCAGCTATTAAATGTACATACAGAACAGGACATTGAGGAGGATAATTAACAGACAGCAGAAATGCTAGTCGCAGAACCAAATGCATTAGAGGTTGAAAATGGCGATTGAAAAATTGAAGATGTATAAAGCATCAGGTTCAGATTAGATCCCAGCAGAACTGATAAAAGCAGGGGAGAAAAATTGATGAACAAGATACGCTGGTTACTTAGTATGATTTGGGAAAATGAAACTCTTCCAGATGAATGGAAGGAATTAATTATCGTACCAATTTATAAGAAAGGAGATAAAACTGATTGCAACAACTACAGGGACATCTCAATACTTTCAACTTGATACAAAATTCTAACAAATATATTATTAAGCAGAATTACTCTTTATGTTGATGACATTCCATGATATAATCAATGTGGATTTTGAAGAAACAGGTCTACGAGAGATCAGATTTTTTAGTATAAGACAGATTTCGGAAAAGAAATGGGAATATAGTGGTACTGTACATCAATTATATGTAGACTTCAAAAAGCATATGATTCAATTAAGAGGGAGAAGTTATACAGTATCCTGCTGGAGTTCGGAATTCCTATAAAGTTAGTTAGACTTATACGAATGTGTCTAAATGGCACAAAGAGTAGGGTGCGTGTAGGTAAATTGTTTTCGGACACTTTTGAAATCCAGAATGGGTTGAAGCAAGGAGATGCACTATCTCCTCTACTATTTAATTTTGAACTAGAACATGCCGTTAAATCTTTAGAGAATGAGGAAGGCTTACAACTCAATGGTAGTAATAAGCTGTTAGTTTATGCTGATGATGAAGTATTCTTGGCTGATAGCGAGGAGATACTAAAGTTCAATACGCACACACTATTGATTAACACTAAGAAATTAGGACTGGAAGTAAATATCAATAAAACTAAATATGTGGTCACACGTAGAAATTCATTATGTAATCAAAATGGACAGCTAATGACAAATGAGGGAACTTTTGAGGAAGTGGCTGAATTCAAATACCTAGGAACAATAATCACATATAGGAATGAGATGCACAAAGAAATTAAACATAGGCTCAATTCTGGAAATGCGTGCTATTATGCATTGCAGAGACTCTTGATGGCCCAACTCCTTTCAAAAAACGTTAAACTGAAAATATATAAAACTATTATTCTACCCGTTATACTATATGGAAGCGAAACATGGACCCTTAATTTAAGGTAGGAAAGAAAGTTACAAGTATTTGAGAATAAAGTACTTAGAAAAAATTTTGGTACAAAGAGAGATGAACAGACAGGTGAATGGAGAAGACTTCATAATAATGAACTCTATGGTCTTTATAGGAAGCCAGATATAATAAGAACAGTTATGTCTCGTAGACTGCGATGGGCAGGACATGTAGCACGTATGGGGAATGAAAGACTTTCATGGAAGATTCTTGTAGGAAAGCCAGAGGGAAAACGCCCAGTTGGTAGACCAAGAATGAGTTGGGAGAATAACATTAACTATGATTTGAGGGAAGTAGATTATACAGGGAATGATTGGAAAGCATTAGCTCAGGATAGGGATGTATGGAGAGCTTATGTCCGCGCGGCCATGAACCTACGGGTTCGATAGTGCCAGTGGGTAAGGTAAGTAAGGTTTATTGTTGTATTAGTAATAATTTAATTGGAAGATATTTTTCAATTTTTACTTTAAAATCTACAAAATATTTTATTCAAACTATCGATGGGAAATATGGAGAAACAAAAATAAGGAGAAACTGTTATGTAGGCTTGGATTCGTCAAAATCAATTTAATATATGTTTCACCGCTGTGGTCTCGATGTAGCGTGCTGCCTTGTCACGCAGCGGGCCAGAGATCGATTTCCGGTCGGTACAGGCTCCTGGGTGACGTATTTTTCGGGGTTTTTCCTCGCCTGTAAGACAAATGTCAGTAAGCTTTGTGCCCAACGGTCCCCGAAAATCATCCGGCCATCATCATCATCCTTATCATTATAATCATCATCCTTCACCGGTATAGAAGCTACCACACCTATAATTCCCAATAAAGCTGCAAAGCATAGCATGTAAATGCTATGATTGCAGTGAAATATCTGCCCTCGGGCAGAATTACTATGGATGGATAATGTCATGTTAAAACAAGTAGGCCTATAGTAGGAACTGACATGGCGTATGGAATAACAATTTCACCTGAGGTCCACACATTGAGTATTGTATGCTATGTGTTAAAGAAAGCTCAGACCCTTCTGAACTAACTAAATGGCTTATTGGACCTGTAGGTTTAATGCCACGTTCAGTAATATCCTCCTCGAATCTTATCGTCTGTCGACTGAATCAATTTATAATATCCGATGTCCATTCCCTGAAGGTGAATCTGAATATTCTAATCGCGCTTACGTCTAGACTATGTAAATTGTCTTTACCCTAAAGTTTCCTATGATTATTTGACAGCATTTCTACTATCATGAATTTTATGAATCCTATTCAAGGTTAAAAGATTGTTTCTGAATAAAATTATGTTTATAGGGTTATGTTGTAAGCCTTAAGTCCAACTCTGAAGCTGGAGTGATATTCCTTGTCGACTGTCCACGACTGTTTATTCAATACACTCACAGCTAGTTTCCATATCTCAAGGCAGTAACCTCTATCTGCATACTGAGGTCGCGCCATTTCGTAACGAAAGGAACATATATTACATAGGCCTATGACTATTTAACTCATGTCCCAAATGGTAGTCAGTGACCAATAGAATATATTTATTTAGCCTGGTGGAGTTAAGGCCATGTGGCCTTCTCATCTACTCACCAGGACAAACATATATTAAATATAAATACAACAAATTACAATAATAGTCATACTAAATAATTAATTATCTGTCAAATTGAATAATAATGAAAGTAATGCCAAGTAATACAATGAAATTAAATACAATTAAAGTTAAATTAATGATAGAATGAATAGAGAAAGGAATAACAGCTCGAATCTACTATACATAAATAAAAGAAAGAAAAGAAAATACAACGAAAGTAATAAACTACAATGAATTAATCTATGCTTTTTATACAAGGCATTAGGTAAATATATTAACGAATCTTAAATCTATTTTTATTAAATAATGAAAAAACAAATTATTAATTTTTAAAAAGTAATATTTGTGAGTTGTTTCTGTTAATAATTTTATTATCAATTTGTTTTTTGAAAGATGGTAAAGTTTGGCAGTCTTTGACATAGGGTGGAAGGGAATTCCATGTTCTAGCAAGAGAAATTGTAAATTATTTCGAATAATATATAGTATGATGAGGAGGGTTATAAAGGACACTGCGCTCAAGGGATCGGGTATCTAATTTATGTGTATCAGAGAGTCTAGTGAATCGATGTGATAAATAATAAGGTAATGATGTGTGTAATATGTTATAGAGAAGGCATAGGGAATGGATGGTTCTACGATCTTGTAGACGAAACCATGACAATTGTTCCAGGGATGGTGTAACGTGATCAAATCTACGTATACCACAAATAACGTTTCAATGAATTTTGTTTTACAACCAATGACAGTCGTGTTTCACCTCGCTCTTTATCGATTTCTCTTTATCAGCTCTTGTTTTGTCATAAAGAAAGCTCTTCCTTTTTTTAGTATTCTGAACAACTCAGATCATTATTTTTCTATATTCACCATTTAATACAGCAAATGAACAGATTCCTTGATTTTCCGAGTTGTTTATTCAAAATAAACTAATAACCTGCATTGTTGATTATAATATACAGTTTGATGTGTTTCATTATTTCTCTACTAGGGCGCACTTTTAAAATATTGGAATTATATTTTGCAATAAATAATATGATCTAGTTGTAGTGAATACACATAACCTCATATTTACGATCTGATTATATTAAATATATAAATGTTTTAAAGTACCGGATATTACATTCAAATAACGACTTTTGAGTAAACAGCTTAATTTTATTTATTAAATAGTCCCAAGAAATGCCACTATTGATTTCCAAATCCTCTAGATAAATTTGTAAATCACTCCTGGCGTTACTTATGACATTTATTTTTTCAGTGAAGCAGTCTGTAGGTCACAGTTAACAAAGTAGTGGAAAAATTACACCTGATCTAGGATTTAGATAAAATATTTCCAATTTTACCCTCTGCGCTCTACCATTGAGTTACTTAGGCACATCTTCGGGAATAAGCACAAATTTATCATAAGTAATGCCACGAGTGATTTCCAAATTATCGATAAATTCACGACTCACGAAGTGAGGAGTGAATTTATCTAGAGAATTTGGAAATCAAGAGTGGCATTTGTTAGGACTATTAACGAATAAAATTAAGCTGTTTACTCACAAATCATTATTTAACTATAGTTATTTTAAAATATTTATATATTTAATGTAAACGGCGATGTTTGAAAACAAATGAGAAACGATAGGTACGCTTCATCTGCTTCTTTTGTTTATCACTGCAACAGATCATACTATTTTTGCCAAAGGAACGCAATATTGTAAGAATGCTCTCTAGTGGAGAAAAAATGAAACACATCAAACTGTATATTAATTCATTTTTGATGTCGTTTGACTTAAATATGACAATTATATTTTAATGGATTGTTACCTGGGAAAAAATACATTTAAGAAAGTGCAAACAGTGGTTTCTTTTTTTGGTGGTATAATCAATTGCTACAAATGTTTTTATATTAACTCCCGCATGCGGCATGTGTAGACATTCATGCACTATATATACAATCTGGTAGCCGTATTTCTCACAGCCTCAGTCACTGCAAAATAATGGTCAGACCTGTTCAGAATATTAAAAAGGATGAGCCTTCTTTAATATGGTAATTATAACACTGATAAATATTTCATGAAACACGATTCTGATTGGTTGTAAAACAGAAATCATTGAAACGTGATTGGTCATTGACTCCCATTTGGGGCATGAGTTAAATAGTCTCTCTTAATTATTTGGCGTTACAGCCAACACCCATCGTAATGGCTTCTCCAGTCGAAACACTTCTATTAAGTCTTGTGGAAAAATATTTCAGTACCTACAGGGGACAAAAAGAGAGAGAAATTTTCGATTGGTCACGGATGTGTGCCTATGGTAGAACGCCAGCATGTAAAGCTGAAGATCTTGGGTAAAAATCCCGGCTTAAGTACATACTCTTCTCACTAGTAATGTTAAAATATGCAGAGCTAAGGACTTAAGCTGTCAGAATCCCAATAGGGAAAATGTTCCTCGTTGATTTTCAGGCAGTGTGGGACCAGTTCCAATTCACTTCCTGGGGAATTTGAGTAACTACTTCGTACAATACGTAGCGGCTTCAGGTTGATTTTACCAGATGATAACCAACATGCTGACCACATTTCATCACTATACTGGCCAGATGTTGGTCTCACATGCGGATGTGAGGCCAGAAACTGGATAGTAGGTTGTGGGCCTTGTAGGCATTTCGCGCCAAGGAGAGAGAGAGAGAGAGAGAGAGAGAGAGAGAGAGAGAGAGAGAGAGAGAGAGAGAGAGAGAGAGAGAGAAAGAAAGAAAAAAGAGAGAGAGAGAGAGAGAGAGAGCTATGTCACATGGTGTTCGTTCTGTTCTATTTTCATTATTAAAATCTTAATCGTTAGTTAACAATGGAATTTTATAATTTAGCCTATAAAATTCCATAAGGGCTAAAGCCTCCTAACTGCAAGCAAATTAGGTCAGGTAAACTAGTCCTAGGGAATAATTGTCCATAATTATTCATGTTCACTTCTGTTGCAAATTTATGTCCCCGGTGTTTCCACTGTCCTTTGCCAGTGTCTTCCATAATTCTCTGCTTCTAGCATACTCCCTGAAGTCAATATAGTTTGTCAAACAACTGGTATCTATGAATTCATAGCAAGTTGGCGAGGCAGTGAGTCAGAGAGTTGGTTAAATTTCGGCTCGTTAGTTAATTGCCTATTGGTTTGGTCACTTATTTTGACTATTTTTAAATTGGCTTATTATAATAGAGCAAATGCGAGCTGTGTTCAGAGAAAAATTACACACCCCTGAAACAGAACCGAGGAGAAAGTCTGTATCGATTGACATGGAACTAGTGCGTGCCAGATAAAATGTTAAGCAATGGACAAGAGAACATAATTATATTGTTCTTAAGGGCAGTAGTCACCCCGCGACACGAACACCTCTAACCCTTACTCTCATAAGGTTGTCTTCCGTGGAGTCCAACTTTAATTTAATTTCTCAGAAGTAGCGCTTAACCTGTTTCCTTGAAATAATATTTATGTCAAATTATCCTTCCAAATATTAAACTTTTCGCCTTTTAATATGGAAATAAGAAAAACTAAACATTGACGCTGAAACTTACAGTTGATTTCCTACGAATTCAGAATATTACAAGATATCTACAATCTTTTTTATTTTATTCATACTATTGATGCTTTACATTAAATAAAATATCTTTCTATTTTCCTTTGATATCTCCTCTACATTATCACCAATATGAAATTAATATTGATATTTAGACAAAAATTCCATCAGTGGCATACAGTGGAATCAAGCTAAGAACATTATTGTTTTAATAATGTACATAAGAATCAAGTTTAATCCCTCTTTCGCTCTCTTTCGCTCATTATTCCCTTGCTTGAACCTTCTTTCATAGATATTTTATGCATTCCACACCCTCCCGATCTTATAGGAACCCAACCTGTATGAAAGTATTTCATGTAACATCACATATATACATTTCAGACCACGCAAAGGAACAGAGGGCTCCCCGCATCTGAGATCAACTCAGCGACACAGCATTTTTTTTCAATCTACAGGTTGTCCGAAACAACGGTTCCTCTCGTACTCTAAATGCTAACGAATTACTGATATATCCATAACACATCAAGCCGAGCAAGAAAGGTAATATTTAGATAATTTATTTTAACACAGAAGTGCCAGATTTCGAACTAATGCCATACTTGGGAACAACCAGAATTATTTGTTTTTATATACGTTATTTTAAGCTAACATGTATGCTGCTGAGTTACATTATTATTATAATTTACGTCACTCCTTACCTCTGAATGTCAAAATTCAAATCTGAGTTAATTGGCCGACACGTTTTGGCCACAGACATCCTCTTATTTGATGCTACAGGTTCTTTTTCATAACGCAAATCTACGAAACGGAACTCACAGCTCTAATTCCCTTCCGAAGGAATTTATACTCAGTATTTTTATGCCCTTAAAACCTATCGACCCGACTGTGTTTGATTACGCGAATAGCGGGAATAGAAGAGAGCATTTAACCAATTTTCTATTAGGACCAATAAGAAATTGTATGATTTACGAGGCCAAGCACAGCTATTTTTATTGACTATTTAATTCATGCCCCAAATGTCAGTCAATTACCAATCACATTTCAACGAATTTTAATTTACAACCAATCACAGTCGTTTTTCACCTCGATTTTATCACTTTCAATTTATCGCTTTCATTTAACCAAGTGGCTTCCATATTGTGTGTATAGTGCACGAATGTAAGCTGATTCTGCTTGCGAGATATAATAGAAAAACATTCGTAGCACTCTTTGCACTTTCTTAAACGTATTATTTCCCAGGAATTAACGTTGGAGAAAAATATAATTGGCATATTTAGATCATAGGACATCAGAAATTAATTAATAACGTGTAATGATGTGTTTCATTTTTCCTCACCTAGGGTACATTCTTACAATATTGCGATTCTACTTGGCAATAAATATGATCTGGTTGTAGCGATGAACAAATGGAACAACTTTTCTCACTTGTTTTCAAACATCGCTGTTTACATTAAATATATAAATATTTTAACATAACTATATTTGAATAATGATTTGTGAGTAAACAGTTTAATTTTTTTCGTTAAATAGTCCTAACAAATGCCACTCTTGATTTCCAAATTTTTTAGTAAATTCACTCCTCACTTCGTTAGTCGTGAATTTATCGATAATTTGGAAGTCACTCGTGGTATTACTTATGAAAAATATTATGCCTCCAGTTTCACAACC
This sequence comes from Diploptera punctata, assembly GCA_030220185.1. NCBI lineage: Eukaryota > Metazoa > Arthropoda > Insecta > Blattodea > Blaberidae > Diploptera > Diploptera punctata. The sequence goes on from JASPKZ010008566.1 coordinate 1,076,328, forward strand.
CTGCAAGAATGTACATGGAAATATTTAACAAGAGGAATTTTGTAAACTTTCTGTGTTGCTCTTTGAATATTTTCGCCATATTGTACGCATTAACATCAATAGCATCCATAACGTTTACATTTACAGGCTTGTTTCTTGGTTTTATTGAAAAAAGCAAAACACATTGTTCACGAGATCCTGCAGGTACTGCAGAAAAACTGTTGATTCAAGATAATAAGTGGGTGATTACGGGATCTCCAGAATATTATAACACACCAGAAATTATATAGTAGGCTACAACGGTGATAAAATACTTTGAATAAATTTGCTTTATTCTTGTGGTTTTCAATGTTCTGATTCTGAATTTGACATTAAAAATCCGTATGTTGCACACTTTTTTTCACTTTTCAAAGCTCAATATTCAATCAAATAGAAGCAATATCAGGAGGATTAAGGAGAATACGGAAAGGAAATATACGCCAGTGAGCACGTAAAGACTGTGAAATAAGAAAGTATTTTCATTTTTATACATAAATAAATGTTTTATTAGAGTTGAAAGATTAATGTATATTTCTTTCCACTAAGGGCCACACGCACACTCTATTGAGTAAAACTAGTAAGTTAGGATTGAAATTAAAAATCTGCACCGAACCACTGGCGTGTTCGTGCTGGATCGTACCAATGTTGTGTATAATTACCTTGAGTTTGCAAATATAGAATGCTTAAATGAACATATATTTGCCCGGGACCATAAAAGGCAAAGATTAATTCACCTTTCCTTAATAATTTGTTAAGCATATAGTACTGTAAGCTACACAGTATACAATCGTGGAAGTCTTAATGAAAGTGGAGATTAGATTCGCTTGAGAAAGCTTTGGAATTTTATATCAATATCTGACATGACAAGCTACTCAATCAATAAACAGAAGTTAACTAAAAATAATAGCTTATATTTAACAAGAGTCAAAAGTCCTATATAACAAACAAATAATAAAAGATGGTTTTCTTGACATCGAAAAATAAGTTAAGAAAGAAATAGTAACCTTGCTGGTCATCTAAACAAAAGTCTATAACAACAGAGATAATAAACATACGTACACTCTTCCACTCACACCATTCCCGCCAAGGGCTAGGGTACACGGGCTTTGTGGCCCTACCCTGGCCTAAGGGACCGGTTAACCAAACAAGCTCCTTCGAGCTATATCGACTTGACTCGCCGAAACTTAAACAGATGATGACCCTGATGTTCATGAGCCAGCTTATTTGAGGACTTACCTAGCAGAGGGGAGGATGCGCATAAAGGTAAGGGGGAGGGGGTTCGTATGAGAGAATTTGGCACTGTTCACTAACATCACTGAAGAATAAAGATACGATGACGTAGTGGTTGCGCAGTATTACGTAGTCTTACGTACCGAAAACGTCATTTCGGTACAAATCAATAAAACTATATATATGGTCACACATATAAATACAGCATATAATTGAAAAGGATAGTTAATGACAAATTATGGAAATTTTGAAGAATTGGTCGAATTAAAATACCTAGAAATAATAATTATAAATAGCTATGAGAAGCACAAAGATATTAAACATAGGCTCAATTCTGGAAATGCGTGCTATTACGCATAACAGGGATTCTTGTCAGCCCAAACTCTCCGAAAAATTCTTAAACTGAAAATATATAAAACTGTTATATTATAATTTATATTATATGGATGCGAAACACTTCAAGGGAGGACAAACGATTACCAGTATTTGAGAATAAATTTAAATTTTTGGAACAAAGGAGATGAACAGACAGGCGAATGGAGACTACATAACAGTGAACTACATTTTGTAGGAAACCGGATATAATAACAGTTAAGCCTCGTAGACTGCCATGGGCAGGGCATGTGGAACAAATAAGGAATGAAATAAGGACGCTGAAGCTTATTGTATGTAAACTAGAGGGAAAACACCCAGTTGATAAACCAAGAATAAGGTTACAGATTAACATTAACCACGATTTGAGGGAAGTACATTATACAGGGGATGATTAGAGAGCATTCGATCAGGATAGGAATCTGTGGAGAGCTTATATCCTCGCGGGCATGAACCTGCGTGTTCGACAGTGCCAATAAGTTAGTTATGGTAAGTTCAGTTAATTTTATGATTTATGAAGGAGCCATATTTTGACGAAAGTGTGTGTGATGGAAGGAGTAGAGGTCAAATATAGATTCACAACCAACAAATCATGAGAATCAGCTATTAATTTTAACGAGTTTTTATAAAGTTGTTTTTGGCCTGTGTTATTGGAGTGCAGATGTAATCTCTCTTATACGTGTTGATGATGAATAGTTTTAAGAACATATCCTATTAGCATAACACGTCAGCCCACATTTCTTGAAAATTGAGCTTAGTGTGTAAATTAGAATTTTCGATACCCAATAGCAGATGGATGTGTCGCGCCGTAACCAACCGCAGATGGATGTCTCGCGCCATAGCCGAGTGATTAAGGCACGATGCCCTGGCGCAGAGCTACGGGACTTGCGCTGGTTCGAGTCTCTATGAGGGAAGAAATTTTCTCATGATATTTCGGCAAGTTTGGGACCGGTGCCCACCCAGCTTCGCGAGGCATCTGAGTAGCTAAAATAAGTATCGGCTCCAGGTAAAAAAAATAAGCTATAACGGCTGGGGACCCGACATGCTGATCACACATCATCCCTACACTGGCAGGATGATCGTCTACTTCTGTGATTAACACATGTTCGAGAGAGACCAGCTGTGTTGGATAGTACGTGGTCCATACAGGCTGGTTGTCAGATTGAATTATATGGCTTATGAAAAAAGGAAAGAATATACACATTTTTCTGAATAATTATAAACTTTTTGACTAGTCTTATCTATATCCGTACATCCGAACATGGAGAAAGTGTCCTCCCTTGCGGGAGTTATATATCGAAGCTAACTAATGACGTTCATTTCCCTACAGATGTCAGCAAGGTGAAGGCGGTTAGCTCATTGTCTAGGTATATCTAGCAAGAAACTAAGGTGTTATTTTTGTTGGGAAAAACCTATTAAAATTTTGCTCACTGGCTATAATTTAGTCTTTATTAGACGGGAAACCACCAGATTACTAAAGAGTAAAAAGAGGGCATATTTGAGAGAGAAGATTAAGGATCTTGAAATGCATGCCAAAAATAGGAACATTAGAGAATTATATCAGGGAATTGTTATAGAGGAGAAAGGATTTCAGGCTAGAACAAACATAATTCGGAAAGAAAATGGGGATATGATTGCAGATTCCAAGAATATATTAAATAGATGAAAAAATTACTCTAATCAGCTATTAAATGTACATACAGAACAGGACATTGAGGACGATAATTTGCAGACAGCAGAATTGCTAGTCGCAGAACCCAAGTTCATTAGAGGTTGATATGGCGATAGAAAAATTGAAGCATGAGGTTCATATGAGATCCCAGCAGAACTGATAAAATCAGGGGGAGAACAATTTATGGACAAGATACGCCGATTGCTTAGTGTGATTCGGAAAAAAGAAACTCTTCCAGATGAATGGAAAGAATCGTTTATCGTACCAATTTGTAAGAAATAAGATAAAAAACTGATTGCAACAACTACAGGGGCATCTCATTACTCTCGACTTCGTACAAAATTCTAAAAAATATATTACTTAGCAGGCTTACTTCCTATATTGATGACCGGAGACCGGATGTTTAGGCATTATTGAATAATTAAAATAGGCAGCCAAAAAGGTATAATAAATAGCTAAATAAGCAATTAGAAAAAACCTTGTAATACACCCATATATTTACTAGTTTACACTATTCAATAACTCGATCGTCATATTAAAAAAAAAAACTTAACTTTTAAACAAAATTCTAGTATTGTGCTTCACACAAAAAAATTAAAATTAAAATGTTTTTAAAAGGCCTATGTATTGCAATGCCTTATTCGTTGCAGATGACAACCAAATGCTTTTTAAGTTCTCTGGAGTCATGTTGAGTCTCGTGTCAGATAACACATTTTTCATATGAGAAAATGACCTCTCAACATCGACAGAGTTTGTTGGAGCAAAACTAAAACATGACATCATTTTAGGATGCACTTCAACTGCAATAGAATTGTCACCATGTAGATTTTTTTAATGTTTCTAAGTTTATCAAGATCACAATTTTTCGAAAACACTCTTTTTTCACTTTTCCCTAACAAATGATCCCCATTTCCCTTTTGCATTGTCTAGACTTTGCACTGCATCATCCACAATTTTCATTGACTTCGTCAAAGGCTGTCATTCATGATGCTGGCAGATCTCTTGTGGCAGGAAAACCAAACTCGGCCGCAATGAAAGTTAAATGATTTTTCACTTCGGAAGAACTGAGAAGTTCCTTGGATGATACTATTGAACATGCTTCATCCTCTAGAGCGTTCACCACCTCAGTTATACTTAGGCAATTTGAAGCGTAGTAAAGTGCTGCAGAGATCAATGTCCGCCATCTCGTTATGATAGGTTGGGGTGGGCGGAGCTATATCTGGTGCAGTGTATTTAAATATCAGAATTGTTGATGGGGCTTTGACAAAGATCTTCTTAATACTGGAAATCAAATTATCGACATCCGGAAACAAGCATCGTATCTCTTCAGACTCCCTGTGAAAGCCATGTGCTACGCAGGTCACGTGAAGCATGTTTCGAAATATCACTTTTAAAGATATTCCAGCCTTTTTCATATATGTTGCAGCGTCCCTGATGTAAAGTAACACGTTGTCATGTTGAATTTCTTCAGACCACAATAAATTTAATGAATTGGTCAATAACTGCGCCATAGTTGGATTGTTAACTTTCTCCAGACACTCTGTTGTGAGCAGGAATTGATTCATCTTCTGAAGGATCTAATGGCCCAACAGTGACATTGGCAATGAAACGACCCGTAGGATCAGTTGACTCGTAGAGAGAAATCCAGATCTTGTTATTTTTAATTTTACATTTAATGATTTTCATTGTTTCATCGTAACATTTGCTTAGGTAACATTTTCGCAAACTTGAATCGCAAGGCACAGATTAGTTCGTATACTTCTCCAAAAACTGTCTAAATCTACGATTCTGTAATTTCCACAAAGGAAATCCAGCACCAAGAAAAGCTTTACATAAGTCGAATGAAAATTGAGATTTTCGACTCGATGTTGCAATACTGTTGGAAGCAAAGAAATCTTCTTCCCAGTAGCCTTGGAAAGAGCATTTTTGTGTTTCGTTGTACTGACATTTTGCGATATGAAATATTTCTTTTCATAGTTCACTGACTGCTCACATATTTTGCATGTAAGTACTTTACCGTCAGTACAAATTACGTTGGATCCAAAAGTGTTAACGTAACTTTGTAATTTACTGCGTAAAGGATCACAGTATTTCGGCATCTTGCTGCAATATACAACAACATCGCAATGGAAACTGAAAGAAAATTAAAGTTACACCCGTACTCACTGTTGCCTCTTCAAATAAACACAAGGGAAAATTAAAATGCTTACTGTTATTTATACAGATTTTGTTCGGCAGCACCGATTGTTCCAAGGAGAATATGAACTGACTGAACTACAATAATATACATTCGGTGAAGTCACTTTCATTGTAGCGGTTATAGAAATAAATTAAAATAGACGTGTAGACAATCTTTAATAATAAATTAATAAAAAAATTATTAAATTCGAATAAACGCAAAAATTATTAAATTCAAATAAGGCAAAAATACATTTACTTCGTACATTAGGCAATTGTATTAAAAAAGGCAGAAAAAGACAACATACACTTTTGGCGTTTTAATCACAAAGGAATGAATCATACATATTCACTTTCAAATTGGAGGTAGATTTAACGCATTTAAAATAGCATTCAGCCAAAGTTCCGGTCTCTGTTGATGACATTCTAGGAGATCATCAATGTGGATATAGTAGAAACAGGTGTACAACAGATCACATTTCTAGTATAAGACAGATTTTAGAAAATAAATGGGAATATAATAGTACTCTGCATCAACTATACGTAAACTTAAAAAACGCATAGCCTACGTTTCAATTAAAGGGACAAGTTACATAGTAACCTGCTGGGGTTTGGAATTACTAAAAAGTTAATTAGACGTATACGAATGTGTCTAAATGGCACAAATAGTAAGGTGCATGTACGCAAAGAGTTTTCGGACACTTTTGAAATCCAAAATGGGTTGAAGCAAGGAGATGCACTATCTCCTCTACTATTTAATTTTGTACTAGAGCATGCCACCAAATCTTTAGAGGACGAGGAAGGCCTACAACTCAATGGTATTAATAAGCTCTTAGTTTATGCTGATTATGTAGTACTATTGGCCGATTGCGAGAAGATACTAAAGGAGATCACGCACACACTACTGAGTAACATTAAGAAATTTGGACTGGAAGTAAACATCAATAAATCTAAATATATGGTCTCTCGTAGAAATACATCTTATAATGGAAATGGACAGCTAACGAAATTGAGGGACATTTTGGGGAAGTGACTGAATTCAAATACTTAGGAACAATAATCACAAATATGAATGAGATGCACAAAGGAATTAAACATAGGCACAATTCTGGAAATGGATGTACTTATGCATTACAGAGACTTTTGATGTTCCAACTCCTTTCAAAAACGTTAAACTGAAAATATATAAAACTCTTATTGTACTAGTTATATTATATGGATGCAAAACATGGACTCTTACATCAAGGGAGGAAAGGAGATTATGGATTTTTGAAAATCGAGTACTTAGGAAAATATTTGGACCAATGAGAGATGAACAGGCAGGTGAATGGAGAAGACTACTTAACAATGAACTACGTGGTCTTTATAGGAAGCCAGTTATAATCAGAAGAGTTAAGTCTCGTAGTCTGCGATTGGCATGACGCACGTATGGGGAATGAAAGACGTGCATGGAAACTTCTTGTAAGAAAACCAGAGGGAAACGCCCAGTGGATAGACCAAAAATGAGGTGGGAGAATAACATTAACTATGATTTGAGGTAAGCAGATTATACAGGAAATGATTGGAAAGCATTAGCTCGGGGTAGGGGTATATGGAGAACATATGTCCGCCATGAACCTACGGGTTCGATAGTGCCAGTGAATAAGTAAGTAAGTTTCTTTCTTGTGCCCTAATGTTTCCAGGCTAGAATCCGACTGCTTAAAATCCCTCACGGATAAATTTTTCTTTTAATTTTTAATACTAAAAATTCCATCCCTGGACTGTGTTTGAACCCCCGATCCATCAGAACAAGAGGCAAGGACCACAGCCCTTAGATTACTGAGGCCGATATAAACCGATCTCTTTAATACTAAATAAATGCATAACGTAATTTAATTGAAAATATACTGCATCTCAAAAACAGCCATATGACGTAGAAATGTCGATCTAAATGGACAATTGGTTACCATCCTCGCTTCTAAATCCGAGTTACTCTGGTTTAAATCATAGCAAGTTATTTGATTTTTAAGGGCGTTAAAACGCTTAGAATGGCTTATTTCTTATTATAATTAAAGCCATAGATGCAATGAGTACGGCATTTAAAAGAACATCAAGAGTGAAATATTAGACATGTGAGCAAAATTTGTCTGTTCATTCACGATCAGATTCGAAACGTTACGAGTACTGCAATGTCATGAGTTGTTAATAATGTTCTTAAAATAAGTACTGCCTATGATAGGCCTAATGTTGGTGATTTGATATTTGCTGTTATTATTTTAATTAATGACACCCCTTAATAACCAATTCATTAGTTCCTCAATTCAAATCTGGACATGAAAGAACCGACAATTTGTTTCTTCAGAATCCCATTTGAGGATAGAGATTATTTCACGTGCCGTCCATCTATGAATCTCGAAACTAGGGTCGAGCTTGGTAACCAATAGTTTACCGGAACCGACTACATGATGATGATAATGCCGATGATAAAGAGTGAATAATGCATGTGGTGGATATGTATGCATAAACAGGGTTTTGGTCTACTGATAGCCTTAGTGACCTTAGTCGCAGCGTGACCTGGTTCGTTCCCCGGTCTGAAGAATTTTACTGCCAGAGGTTTTCCGTGATATTTTCTAACTTGTAATTCTTATGCCAGGAATTTTTAAGGCCCAAATAGCACCATCTGGTCTTACTATATTCGCCCTGTTTATAATGAATGCATGAGTGAATGGTGAGTCTTGTCTTAAATGTTTGTTGTCTCGGAAGTGGTCTAGTATTCAGCTGATCTCTCATCCAAGAATGTCCTCCATGTCTCTGCGTCCAAAAAGTATGTGTACGAACAAATATTTTGAATCATCTTTTAAGACCCGTATTTTGTGGGGTATGTAAAAATGCCTAAAATGGAGAGGTTAAATTTAGTAAAGAAATAGAAAGAGGAAGGGGTTTTGTAATATACCTTTTTTGTGGGGCTTGTATCGTTTTTACAGCAATGTGTACAAATTTGGAGCGAGGCAAAGCTTTTGTGGCTTGAAGTTAGAGAAGCACAGGGTTTATAGAAAGTTGTAAATAACTAGAGTAATCCCAGCAGCTCGCAGAATCCGCACTAACACTCTGCATTATACATATTTATGAACGCATGTCGCTCTCCTTAATGAATGGCGAATCGAGTTGCCTGGATCAAATAATAGCTACTTATAAAAATATGAACACGTTTTTAACTGATATAGCCAGGTGTATAGCGATCAAATGTACAATTAAAATAAAAGCCTATATTTTACCAGTATGTTGAGTTCAATTAACATATCTGTCTAAAGCAACAGAGATTTTCTCTTGCATCGGTATCTAATATTTATTATACATATAAAGACATTTCTTTTTACGATTTAAACCTGAATCTACCATATTAATTAGTTTTTACAGATTACGTAAAATTATTGGCAAATGAGCTGTTATAATGATACTGAAAGAACATTTTTTTTTTGGAAATATTGTTGAATATTTCTAATAAAACTTATCGCACAATCTACAATGCCATCTCATTAATTTCAACTTCGTACAAAATTCTATCAAAATTATCAGTGTCCAGTCTTACTACTCATATTGACGATATAATAGACGATCCTCTATCTGAATTTTGAAGAAATAGGTATAAAATTGATAAGATTTTTTAATATAAGACAGCTTTTATAAAATAAATGGAAATATAATGCCACTGTTCATCAACTATATATAGACTTCAAAAAGGCATACGATTTATGTAAGAGAGAAAATTTATATAGTATCCTGCTGAAGTTCGGAATTCCTAAAAAGTTAAACTTATTCGAATATACCTAAATGACACAAAGAGTTGGCTAATTGTGGGCAATCATTTTTCAGATACTCTTCAAATCCACAATGGGATAAAGCAAGGAGATACACTATCTTATCTACTAATCAGTTTTTTTGGAACATGCCATCATTTCTTTAGAGGATTAAGAAGACCTACAAATCAATGGTTTTAAGAGCATTAGTTGATACGTAGTATTAATAGGTGATAGAGACGAGATTACGCGTATAAGGACCAACAAGCACAGTCAATTGAGTAACACTAATACATTCGGACTGGAGTAAAACATCAATAAGTGCAAATATATGGTAAAATACAGAATGTAGCTAATGGGTATGGACTGATAATGACAAATGATCGAAATTTTGAAGAAATGGCTGTATGCAAATACCTAGGAACAAATAATTACAAACAGGAATGAGATTTACAAAAAAATTAAACATATATTCCAATCTGGAAACACATGCTATTATGCATTACAGGTACACTTGTTGTCCCAGCTTCTCCCTCTTAAAAAAACTAAAATATGCTATTATGCATTACAGGTACACTTGTTTTCCCAGCTTCTCTCTCATAAAAAAATTAAAATATGGAAAATTACGAGTATTTGAGAATAAAGTTCAAAACAACATTTTTGGACCGAAGTGAGATGAATAGATGAGCGAAAGGAGAACATTGCTTAACAGTGAGCTACGTGATATTTATGAAAAAAATAATAACAATAATAATAATAACAATAATAATATTAATATTAAATTTACCCGGCAAAGTTAAGCTCAGCTACGTTTGAAAAAAATACAAAAATTAGTGTTATACCAACATTACAATAAACATAATTGACTACGTGATATATCAACAATATTATTGTTATTGTTATTATTATTATTATTATTATTATTATTATTATTATTATTATTATTATTATTATTATTATTATTATTATTATTATTATTATTATTATTATTATTATTATTATTAAAGAATTGGAGGAGAAAATGTTCAAACATGGGAATTTCTGTTTCAAACAACAAAACTTTATGCAACTTACATTTTGCAGATGATCAATTGTTAATTGCACAATATTATGAAGATTTAGAGTAGCCTATGTGACTAGAAAATTAATAGAAGAATATGAAAAATGGGAATTAAATTTGAACATGAAAAAACAAAATAATTATCAATTGGTGAACCAGAACAAAATTAATTTTGGAGACCGGGGAATCAATAAAATCTTGTAGTGAGATCACATATTTAGGAATTAAAGTAAATAAAAAATGGGAGCTATGAAGAGGAAATAAGAAATAGAAATAATAAAGGAAAATTTGCCATTGCTTACCTCAATGGAATATTGTGGGATAAAAATATAAGTAATAAAAATAAAATGAACATACATCATACAATTGTTAAAAGCATCATTACTTATTGAGCAGAACTTTGGCCATTAACAACAAAAACAAATAAGTACCTTTTGGCAACGGAGATGGATTTTATACGAAGGGCCGATAGAATTTCAAGAAGAGAAAAAATTAGGAACTCGGTTATAAGGGAGAAAATTAAGATTGAAGACACTATTTTAGATTATATTAAAACTCAGCAATTAAGATGGTACGGATATGTCCAGCGAATGGACAAGGATCGACTACCAAAATCTGTTTTGGAATGGAAACCTGAGGAAAAATGAGTCAGAGGAAGACCTAAAACCTCCTGGAGTCAGGGAATATGTTTATATATGAAGGAGAAACATCTACAATCAGGATTTTGGATGGACCGACAAAACTGGCTATTAGGAATCGAACGATGTCAAAGATTTAATCAACCGATGATCTATATATCTATTATTATTATTATTATTATTATTATTATTATTATTATTATTATTATGTACAGTATTATGTTGATTTACTCTTGATTTAACTATTAATATAAAATGTACATAATAGAAAAATAATGAAAAAAATAAAGGTAAAGTCTCGTAAACTACGACGAGCAGGACATGTGGCAAACATGTGGAACGAAGAAGGAGCAAGAAAACTCCTGGTAAGAATACCAGAAGGAAAGCGCCGATTAGGTAGAGCAAGAATGATGTGGAAAATTAGCATTAAATATGATTTTAGGGAAGTAGATTTTACAGCGATGATGGGAAATCATTAGATGTTAGGGATGTATCGATATCTTATGTTTGCGCGGCTATGGACCTATGGGTTCGATAGTGGCAGTAAGTAAATTATGATTGAATTTAATATATAAAAAATTAATGCTTGTTTGTTCGTTCGTACTTTATGGCCGGCCATACCGTTGATACAATTGTGATGAGACTTTCTGCAAAATAAGATTTCCGGGAAGAACATAGGCTATACGACAGTTGTGATACTCAACTCCTACAACCTTAAAAATCGCCCTTTGTAGTGGAAAACTTAAAAAAGTAGCTAGTTGGACGCTTAAATGGCTTACGCTGCCTAAACCATAACAAACACACAAAATTATTTTACACAGAATTGAATATCTCAGAAAGCTCTAAAAAAAAGTCCGAGACAGCATGTGTTTATCTCTTACGGATAACTCACAATAACCATTTTTGTCTTTCATTGATGCCAAGAAGTTCGTGACAAGTACGTAGATTCCTGTGCACGCTTAGCAGCACATGGCGGGTACTATTTTACGGATAACTCACAATAACGAATTTTGTCTTTTAGGTAATTTATGCAAAGGAAATTGAGATAAGTATATTATCGGGCTACACCGGGTAATCAGCACGGGGAATCTTAAAATAATTACGATATACATTTACAATTGTTTTTCATTCTATTTATTCAACTAAACATTAGAAGTACATTAACGTTTGTCCTTCAGTTCATTTATGCCAATACGATTGGGATGAGTAGATTCCCGTACATCGTCGGGTAAACAGCACGGGGTATCTAAAAATAATTACGATATAAATGTTTCCATTCACTTATTTAACTAAGCATAAAACACATTAGTTTTCGTATTTCAGCTCATTTCTGTCAAGAAGATCGGGATAAGTAGAATCCCTGGCAACGCCGGGTAATCAGCACAGGGTATCAAAAATATAAATTTACAGTTATGTTTCCTTCTACTTATTTAACTAAACATAAAATCACATTAATTTTCATTTATTTAGCCGTAGCAGCGCACGCCACGTATCAGCTAGTATTTTATAAAAATAAATTGGCTTCATTCAATCAGTTACCCCCCCCTCTCTCTCTCTCTCTCTCTCTCTCTCTCTCTCTCTCTCCTCTCTCTCTTAAACTATATTTTAGGCTCTCTTTAAAGGCTCTTTTGCATGCTTCACGCCGCACGGTCCTTACAGGGACACGGACCTGTCGGAAGAAAGTTTGTAGATCCGATGATAAAATACTGATTTGTCCACAAAAGGGCACTATAAGCCTCATTTGATGAAATATCTTAATGGCAACGCCATCTCCAACACATCACGAACATTTAAGACAAGACACACAATTCACTCAGTTATTCATTCCAAACAAGGCGAATATTTTGTGGTTTGACGGCCAGAAGATGTTCGGAGACCATTTAGCCTTTAACATTTCCCGGCATTTGAATTGTACAATGAAAGTACCGGGTAAGTAACTTTTTGTCGAAATGAAGTTTAAGGTGTCATTAGATTCTCCATAGAAACCACTGTCATTCAGAAGTGTTAAACATTAAAATATATAGTTTCGTCATAGGTATATTTACCTGAAAAATTTAGAATTCAGGTAAAGATATGAAATTTAAAATGCCTTTTTTAGGCTTCAGCGATAAACTAACTTACCTGTTTTTTTATTCCTTTACCTTCATTTCTCTTAAAGATGAGGAAAACCGGGGATTGTATCTGGGCCCACTGCGTACATGGTAAGGAAAACTTACTTGTATATTTATTAGTGCATTATTATGAGTTGTAATTATAATTAATTTCAACAGATGATAATTCCATTTTTTTTCCATTCAACTCTATAACGAAATACATCCTTTTGATCGAATTCTGAGACTCTATGTCTCTCTTTCTATCTATTTATCTTTTTATGTGTGTAAAATTGCATAAATTGAATAAATGAGGTGGACACAATCTCGTGTTTGTAAACAGAGTTATGTTTACAACGTTGATATATAATAAAGGAAGTCTATAAGTAGTAATTTTGGATTTCACAGTTATTATAGTAGAAAGATATTGGGAAACGGAATATCAGAATAAGAACTGGATTCAGCAGGCAGAGTACAGGGAAAATTAGAGTGCTCATGAATTCGCATTAAATCTTCGCGTTCCAGAACCCAATCAGTTGGTTACCTATTTATTCAATATTAAACAAATTTAGATGGAAATCATATAGATTTACGTGTACAAATATGTAATGATTTATATTTCCATAAATACGAAACTTCAATAGGTTATTTTATGTAGTGTCCAAAATAATGAGGAGCAACTTTTCTAAAATGTTACAAAAGATTCATAGATTAATCAACTGAACTCGAACACAACATATCCTACGAGATGAAGAAAACAATTGATCGGTGTTACTGGGTACCAGATAACAGTGAGTGAATCGCATAGTTAGCTTAATACAGACCGTTAAACCTATTTTTAAAACCATATTTTGTAATTTTGCGTAACAAGTACTTTAGCTGCTCAATTGTTAACACAAACTGAGTGGGCCCTTTTTCAGACATTGTACAACAATCGATAAAGCTGTAAATCGTAACCGGAACACTTGGAATGCAATACAGACACAACCATTATACCATAGTGGCAGTTAACACATATAGAGTAATTATAAGAATACATTTTATTCACAAATAAATTATGTTCAAAGTATTGACACGCGAATGAGCAATTGCTCGTTGTCGGATGCAATTTATTTACAGAAAGAATATATATAACAAAGTTTCAGTTAAAGGAGAGGAAAAAACAAACAAAAAATAAAATTAAAATTTAGGAGCTAGTTTCAAGATGTAAAATAATTCCTGAAATATAAAAGAAAAAAATAAAGATGCAGGGGAAAATATGATAAACAAAACAATGTACAGTATACTGTATTAATATCAAACTTAAGATGGCAATTAAGCATATTAGCAAAACATATAAAACAAAACAAATGTAGGAAAACATTTAAAGATACAATAGGCGCTTTGATACAGAAAGAATATATGTAAAGGAGAATGATAAAAAATTCCAATATACTAATTTATACCAAACTCAATAAGTAAATGAAATGCATTAGGTCTGTAGGTAGTAATACAAAACAAATCAAATTTAGGAAAAAGTATCAAATCACGAAACACCCTCTGACATTCTAAGAACTAATGCTAAAGCAGATGATATAAACAAATCAGATGTTACGGATCGATCTACAAACTTCGAGGTATTGTAGAGGAATGCTATATAATTTGAGACGAGGAAGTAATGGTAGGCCTAAAAATGCGACTTCAATTGTCGATAGTTTATGAAATTGTGTACATTGGACTGGTGTGCAAATATCTATGTATAAGATTGTACGAAGGCAATTTTTCTTCATAAATTTCATTTGTATCCCTATAATTGTGATAAGATTAACTTTAAGTGAAGGATTAAAGATGAAGTAGTTACATATTTAAGAAGCTATTTAGTAATGAGAAAATCTACTGTCGACAGAGGGAATTGCGCCATTGATAGCATAGAACCACTGCCATGTGGAAACAAGTCTGGTCTAAAACAGCACATACATAGGATGTTGTTGCTTGGTATCCAATCTTTATCATCATATTGAAAGCATTTCATTACAAAGTTATTCCCAAAGACAAAGCATAATAAATTACTTGCATAAAAAATAACTCTCTAGTGAAAGGGTTAAATAACAACAAGAACAACATTTTTCAATTACATTCAGTACGTTTGACATCCATTTAATTGTGTAAACAAACATTTCATCTGACCGAAATTATGTTTTTAATACTGTACGAAAAAGGCTATAAGAGAGTAGTAATACTCAACCACTTCACCCCTAAAAATAACCCTTTGTAGTGAAAACGTGAAATAAAGTCCCTATTTTGACGCATAAATGGCTTACGCTGCCTAAACCATAACAAATACTCAAATTTATGTACACGGAAATGAACATCTAAAAAAACTCTAGAAAGAAGTAGAGTATAACAGCGCACGGCTGGTGGTAAAACACATTAACATTTATTTAGGAGTAGAAGCGCACGCCGGGTATTAGCTAGTCTCTAATATAATTACCTTAAGAATATGTATATCAGGAGTAAACGTGGATGCAAGACCCTGTGGGACACATAAATCAACATTACTTAAATTACATAAATTACCATCAGTTTCGGTCCATTGAGTCTTATTACTGAAATAATTCTAGAGCGGTTCATTGAACGCGAATTTTATCTAACTTATCCAGTAGTATTCAGTGATTAGCGGTTTCAAAAGCTTTTTGCAAATCTAAAGAAATTCTTAGACAATTGTTCCATGAGTATAAGTTATTAATTATTTTTGAAGAGACTTTCGTAATTGCATCATCCTTTCTTATGTCTAAAACTAAACTGATTATTGCTCAGAAATATTGATAACATTTCAAAAAAGCTATTATGGGATTTTTTTAAATATATTTTTCAAAAATATTTAGTTAATCAATTTCACGTACATTTTAAAATTATTTTTCCATTTAATTAACCCAGTTTAATATTTCACCTTAGACATTTGTCACACGCCACACGCCACCCAAGTCATACAGTGACACGACTTGTTGGGAGAGGGATTTGAACTATGGATCACACACATCCTTTTCTTAACTCAAAAGAACACGGAGGGCTTCCCAGAACAAGCGATTAACTCAATATCAGGGCCTCCCCCGACACCATATAACATTAAGATGGAACACACCGTTGTTACACACACACACACACACACACACATATTCATACTGCACATGGCAAATATCATTATGATGGCTAGATGTTTTTCGGGGACTGTTTAGTCCTTAACATTTATTGACATTTGACTTAGAGGTGAGGAAAATCCCGAAAAAAAACACACACACAGGAAACTGGCCCGACCGCGGTTTGAACCCGGACCATCTGCGTACGAGCTAGCGACAATAACGTGAGGCAACAGCGGTGGACTGTTGTTATTATTGTCACTATTAGTGTTATTATTATTGTTATTATCATTATTATTAGTAATAGTATTATTATTATTATTAATAGTATTATTATTAACATTGTCGTTAGGCCTACTATTACAAATTCTTAAGAACATTTTTGGACCAATAGACAGACAGGCGAATGGAGAATAATATATAACAATGAGCTAAATGACATTTATAGAAAACCAGACATATTAAGAAGAGTTAAGTCTCATAGACTGCGTTGGGCAGGATATGTGGCACGAATGGGAAACGAAAGAGCGTCATGGAAGCTTTTTGTAGGAAAACCAAGGGAAAACGTCTAGTTTGTGGACCATTAAAGAGGTGAGAGAATAACATTAACCACGATTGAGGAAAGCAGATTATACAGGAGGTAATTGGAAAACATTAAGATAGGGGTATATGGAGAGCTTATATCCGCGCGGCAACGAACTTACGGGTTCGGTAGCATCAGTGGGTTTGTTATTACTACTATATTTATTTGCAGTATATCTATACCATTACCTTGATCATCATTCTCCTTCCTTAGCTAAATGTCATTAGTAAGAGATTACTGCAAAACGTGTGATAGATATTTTCACGACCTATATTAAGGGAAATAAATATTCTGAATATTGTAATTAGGAAGTGAATCTTTTTAGTCTCTTCACTGTTTAAGTATTTCCAGATCATAAATTGTGAATACAATTACTGTTCATTTAATTTTACCAATGTCTCATTGTTTTTTTATTGTATATAATTTATTATCATTTTTAGTTTTTTTCAAGGGCAATTACTGCTTAATACATGTTGTCAAATCATATCAAATTATGTGGAGTGTTTGTTCTACAAAATGACATAAGGTAAAAAGAACGAAAAAAGATGAAAACATATTTTATATAACTGATGGTATCTTTGTCATGTCGTGGTGGAGTGGCTTGCGTGCTTAAATGATCCCGAGAGCTATGCCGGCGGTAGCATTGCTGCCGATAGGGTTACCCATGCCGGACTTGTCAAAGGTGAAAAGCCAGACGAAAAAAAAGTATCTTGGTCGAAAGAGTGACGATCGTTCGACGTAAAAATACAACCGTAAAGAAATGAAGACATGGGTTCCACTGGGGTAAAATTTTCCGGAGGTCAAATAGTCCTTAATCGGCTCTATGGACGGGGACTACTTCAGGGAACCCATGCCAAAGGCTATAACACAGGGGCATGTTCCTAGGCGCTAGAGGTATTAACGTGGGCATTAGATAAATCACCCTTGGATATGGTCGCTTTACAGGAAGGTAGATGGCCAAGAGAAGGTAGTCAGGAATCACGAAGCTTTGCATTATATTAGGGGGTGAAGAAATTCCAGAATTTGGAACGGATTTTTTAGTCCGAAGGAGGATCCTGTCCGCTATCCGAGATATTAAGTTTGTCAGTGATAGGATATCATACATAATTCTAAACGGTAAACGGCATGATTTTGTAATCGTAAATGTACATGCTCCCACAGAAGATAAAGATGACAAGATCAAGGATGAGTTCCATGAACATTGAAAATGCGTATTTGATAGCTTTTCACGATATCACATGAAAATTGTCTTACGAGATTTTAATGCAAAAGTGCGACGGGAAGATATATTCAAACCAACAATAGACAAATTAAGTCTGCCTGAAGATACTAACGACAATGGGGTTAGATTACTCACCTTTGCCATATCAAAGAATCTTTTTTGTTAAGAGCACAAGATTTCAGCACTAGGATACTTATAAATACACCTGGATGTCTCCAGATGGCTAAACTCGGAACCAGATAAATCATGTATTTGTGAACAATCGCTGGCACACTAGCATAATCGATGTTAGATCAGTTAGAGGGACAGATTGAAAATCAGACAACGGCTATCGCTTATGAGAGGAACAAACGCTAAAGATGATTAGGAAAAAATAATTACAAAACTTGAAAAATCATGAAATGCGTTAGGAATACCTAATCAAAATTGTTAATAGATTTGAAGTATTGAATAATTCAGATGACAATGTGGCAAACGAAGAAGGAACTGGTGTAAATAAGTAATGGGAGGCAGTAAGTGATACTATTAATATGTCAGCATCAGAAAATATTGGTAATTTAAAAATGAGGCATAAGAAGAAATGGTTTGATGAGTAATGTGCCAACATTGTAAAGAAAAGAAAGCTATGGGGAATGAAAGACTTGCATGGAAACTTCTTATAGGGAAACCAGAGGGAAAACGCCCAGTTGGTAGACCAAGAATGAGGTGGGAGAATAACATTAACTGTGATTTGAGGGAAGCAGATTATACAGGGAATGATTGGAAAACATTAGCTCAGGATTGGGATATATGGAGAGCTTATATCCGCATGGCCATGAACCTACGGTTTCGATTGTGCCAGTGAGTTACTTAGTTAGTTAGGTATTTATTACAAGACAAGTTCTTGTTTTTTCCCTCAGTATCACTTATGTGCTAAGTATTGATGAAGCGTTATGTTCAGTAAAATCAGAAAGTGTTGAGCCTACAGTAGTGAATGTGATATATTTAGCAGGCGTGTGCAAGTGTTTTTTAATAACTGCAGTATTTCTTTCTGAAAAGATGTCCGATAATTCTATGCCAGGTCTTTCCGGAATGTCTCCTGTGAAGAAACATAAACAGAAGAAAGAATTTCGTTCCGGAGAAATACAGTCAATTATAAACGTTTATTAAACGTTATTGAAGGTGAATCCTCACACGGCGATTAGAGAATATTATTATTGGTATTTATTATTAATATTAGTATTATTTATTTGTATTATATTATTAGTATTATTATTATATTATTATTGGTATTTATTATTATTATTAATATATTATTCTTATTATTATTATTATTATTATTATTGGTTTTCATTATTAGTATTAGCATTATTTATTAATATTAGTAGTAGTTTTGGTATTACTATTATATCATTATTATTATTATTAAATAATAATAGTATTATTATTATTATTATTTAATAATAATAGTATTATTATTAAATAATAATAGTATTATTATTGTAATTATTTAATAATAATAGTATTATTATTATTGTAATTATTATTTAAAAATATTATTATTATCATTATTAATTTCATTATCATTGTCAGTATTGCATTTCATTGTTGTTAAATACGTTATGAAACCGCAATTGCGTGTCGATGTACTCGTAAAGTTTATCCGCTTGTGAAGCGCGCTTTTTCGCCGTTACAACCACTGTTTACATCTACTCCGTAGACATCTGGAACCGACTATAGTGTTAACTTTGTTGCCTCAGACCCAGCGGGCCTGGTTACGATCACTGATGAGGATTAGTTTCCTGGGGCTGGGTGAGATTTACCTTGGGGTTTCATTCACCTCTTTATTCTTTATATTACCTGGAAAAGTTAATGCCTTAATGCCTTCTTTGCCACTCTAACATGTTTAAAAATATATAAAAAATATTCTTACATATAAATTACAATAAACACAAATAGTCCCTATTACATGGTATGTCTACAGTATAATTATTATTTGGAAAATACATTTTAATCTAGATTACTATATTGATCAGAACACTTGATCTTAACTAAAAACCCAGAACGAAGAACAGAATCGTCAGGAATGAGGTTTCTGAGGAGTGTGGCTGGCTATACAAAAACAGATCGAGAACGAAATGAAAATATAACGAAGTAAACTAAATATATTCAAACTATTAGATAGAATTGTACGATACAGTGATGAATCGATAGACCACATCTAAAGGAGGGATAACAATAGAATACCGAAACCGATTCTTCATTACAAATCACTAGAACAAAATAATGTTGGAAGACCCAGTAAAATATGGAGAGACCAATTCAAGCATGAGATCGGAGCACACCTTAAGGTCTAATCCTTTATGCGTATGATGATGATTTGAATCTAGATTTAAAGAATTAAATATAAAATGTACAATATAGAAAAGATGAGAAAAAACTATTAATGATATGGAAAAAATTTAGTTCTCGATTAAAATTAATTATTTAAAACAGGTAATTGTATAAGTGTGACTTAAAGGTGTCAAGTGTACGGCTATCCCTGATATCTTGATGGAGGGAATTCCAAGATCGGGCAGAGGCTATTGTGAAATAAGTAAAAAAAAAGAGGAAGTGCTATGAAGAGGGACTGTTATCATCCGCGTAAACTAACTGTCCAAAGAAACAAAATCGTTATATATTAATTTCGCTTAGTAACAAAATTATGAATGAAAGATGTGTATTGTTATATTCGCGTTGTCTCGGAAGTGGCCTGGCATTGAGCTGATCACTCATCCAGGGAAGCCCTTCATGTCATTGTGTGGCCAGAAAAGTATCGTACGTACGTGATCAAAGTTGCCACATCTACTCTCTACATGTCATAGGCCTATCCCTATAAGGCTCGAGAAGCGTGGGGCATGTGAAATACCCACAAACATAGAGGTTAAACTAATGTAAAGAATGAAAGGATGATTAATATAATAATAAAATAAAAATAATAATAATAATAATAATAGTAATTATTATTATTATATTATTATATTATATTATTATTATTATTATTATTATATTATTATTATTATATTATTATTATTATAAATAATATTATTATTATATTATTATAATATTTTATTATTATCATTATTATTATTATTATATTATTATTGTTATCATTATAGTCGAATTCTTTTCTTATATTACTGAGACACACAGTATTGTGTTAAAAAACCCTCCTAAACTCGTGTCCGACTCATGCCCGGGTCGAGGGATGAGATAAGATGAAGCCCCTTAAATTTGAGTTCTGTGAATGACTAGGATGTCAACCGATCACGCCTGACGCATTACCATAGGGAAAGATGAAGTTAAATGAAATGAATGATGTGAGTAAACAGAAATTGATTTGTGGCAGGGGAAAACTGAAGAAACCTCGAGAAAAACCTTCTCGGAATCCGTTTCATCCACAGCGAAATCCACATCTGGTGACCGAAACACGATCTCAAGAACGCAACGGAGACAGACGAGCGTCTAACAACTTGGGCTACCTATTTTTAAAATTGGTGAACTCTTAAAATTAAACTTTATGAGACCTAAATAAATTCTGTGAAATGCATTTAGGGCCACTCTTCCAGAAAACGCTTGGGGAATGTCATGAGCCGTATACACTAACAGATGAATAAAAATGTTTAATCTGGTATGGAGTATGAGGGATCGCGTCAACATGTGAAATTCTGCCAAACTAACTTGAAGTGGTGTGCAGTATTTTATTTAAACTCCACTCAGTACCTACTACATATTTATTCAGGTTTCGATAGCCACAGCAGATGCAATTGGGCTTACATGCATGCTAAACAGGCTCTCAGAAATGATTACTGCTACAATACGTTCCAAATCAAATGGTTGCTTTCACAAGAAATTCCTATGTAATAGTCTAAATATTACTAAAGTTACAATGTATTTGTAAAATGTGAATAATAAAAGTATTATAATACTAAGACTATAATCTATTGCACTTATATAAAAAATAAAGACTGCTAAAGAATACTGTGAGCATAGTAAAAACCTATGCAACAGATTAGACATATTAAAAAACCGCAATATTTGCAATAAAATGTATCAAATTTAGACAAACAGAAAATAAAAGAGAAGAATAACCATATGATACAAATGTGTTTATGTATCGCACCAAATATATCAGAAATTCGTGAAAATAATTTAGTTGGCTGTATAAATAACGTAACTTAGGCCTATTCGTTAATTTAACACTTTTGTTTTAAATAAACAATAAACAACATTTGCAAAATAATCTTCTCAATAATACACTGATTAAATCGTATAAGAAATTGTTTACCATTTGCTCTAAGGAAAATTTTAGTAGAATCACTTGCAATGCCCCATTTTGATTATTGTGATACTCTTCTTACTGACCAAAATACTATTCTTCCTCAAAGACTTCAACGTGTTCAAAATTCTTGCATACGTTTCATTTGTGGTATTCGCAGATTTGATCACGTCACACCATCCCTGGAACAATTGTCAAGGCTTCGTCTACATGATCGTAGAACCATCCATTCCTTATGTCTCCTCTATAAAATATTACACACATCATTAACTTATTATTTATCACACCGCTTCACTATACTCTCTGATACACACAAATTAGGTACCCGATCCCACCAGCTCATTGTCCTTTATACCCCTCCTTATCACACTACTTATTACTCGAAATCTTTTACAGTTTCTCTTGCTAGAATATGGAATTCTCTTCCTCCCTATATCAGAGACTGCCAAACTCTACCATCTTTCAGAGAAAAATTGAAATTAAAATTGTTAAAGGGAACAACTCATAATGTTACTTTTGTAAACAATTAATAATTTTCTATTTCATAATTTAACAAAAATAGAATTAAGATTTCTCAGTATATTTACCTAATGCCTTATATATAGGCCTAAGCGACAGATTAATACTTTATAGTTTAGCCTATTACTTACTTTATATTTTTTCATTTATTTATATAATAATGGACTCGAGCTGTTATTCCTTTGTGTAAACATTCATTCATTAGTTAATTGAAATTGTATTTAATTTTATCGTATCATTAGACATTATTTTCATTATAGTTCATTTTGACAGATAATTAATTGTTTAGAAAGTACTATTATTGTAATTTTTTGTATTTAAATATAACATATGTTTGTCCTAGTGAGCGGAAGAGAAGGCCACGTGGCCTTAACTCGAACAGGCTAAAATAAATCTAAATATATTCTAGTGCCATAATTGTCGACAGTGTGTACTTAGCAGATCTGTTTCGTTTAGAATATTGTAATCAGAGTGTCTTATTTGATTTAATGTTTAATTATATCATTATTTTGATAATTATTTTGACTATTTAACTCATGCCCCAAATGGGAGTCAATGACCAATCACGTTTCAATGATTTCTGTTTTACAACCAATCAGAGTCGTGTTTCACGAAATATTTATCAGTGTTAGGATTATCATATATTAAACAAAGCTCCTCCTTTTTAATATTCTGAACAGGTCTGACCGTTATTTTGCAGTGACTGAGCCTATAACAGATACGGCTACCAGATTGTATATAATAGTGCTTACATGTCAACATTTGTAGCAATTGATTATACCACCAAAAAAAGAAACCACTGTTTGCACTTTCTTAAATGTATTTTTTTCCCAGGTAATAATCGAGAAAAATATAATTGTCATATTTACATCATACGACATCAAAAATGAATTAATATACAGATTGATGTGTTTCATTTTTTCTCCACTAGAGAGCATTCTTACAATATTGCGTTCCTTTGGCAATAAATAGTATGATCTGGTTGCAGTGATAAACAAAAGAAGCAGTAGAAGCGTACCTATCGTTTCTCATTTGTTTTCAAACATCGCCGTTTACATTAAATATATAAATATTTTAAAATAACTATAGTTAAATAATGATTTGTGAGTAAACAGCTTAATTTTATTCGTTAAATAGTCCTAACAAATGCCACTCTTGATTTCCAAATTCTCTAGATAAATTCACTCCTCACTTCGTGAGTCGTGAATTTATCGATAATTTGGAAATCACTCGTGGCATTACTTATGATAATATATCGTTCGGAGGAAACACAAAGTGCAATATCAGTGATATATTATTCCAAAGATATCACATATATTATTACGAATATTTAAATTTAAATTCCTTTATAAAAATCCACCATTGTGGCTTCCTCAGCTGCTGAGGACAAGAGTTCTTTCCATTGTAGAGAAAGGTTTTCTGAATGCTGTGCTTTTTTTAGCGTTTTACCTGACCTGTGATTAAATGTCAAAATTTAAGGTAAAACAGTCACGCATAATCTTCTGCGGATCGTTTACACGTACCCTAGATGTGCTAATTGCTGCAGACCACGAAAAGTTTAGTTGTTGATGGTCCGCCAGTCCCTTTTTACGTCGTTTCGATGTTGGCCTATATATACGCCTATGCGTAGCTGTTTAAGGGGCGTATGTTATTCAACTATTGAGAGACGGGACTCCGGTTAGGTCAGTTGTAGTAGCATGGATCTCAGGGTTCTTAAAATGTAACGGATTTATGATATCTCAATGTTAATTATAGTTATTCACTTTCTCTTCTGTTGATTTAAATTTGATTACTAAATGGTAGGCTACAGATAAAGATATTTGATGCCGAAGTTGGAGGATCTATGTATCACTAAATAACCCTATTATAAAGTAATTCGATGATATTAAAATTTTATAAGTCCATAATTAGTTTGATTTAATTTCCAAGTTTAAACATTCAGTAGACAAAAAACATTCTAAGTTAAGTTAATTCTCCGTAGCCGAAGTCCATTTTGCACGTAGACGAATTTTACTTGATCCCTACCCTGTTTCTGACTGGAAAATGTGTATGTGAATGATATTTTCATTTAGGCTACCAGTAGCCTACTTAACACGAAACCTCGGAATATTCCCACCATTATGAATTAGATCCATCAGGCTCTTTTGCATTAGTTCATTAGATTTCTTACACTAATCTTATTGGTTAACGATAAATTAGAGAACTGCCATTTTATAAGTTCCACCTTCTTGGAAATTCCGTCTGTGTAACTTCGTTCATACGAGGAATGTATTTTGGTTTGGCTTCCATATCTCTCAACTGTACATCTGGTTAGTTTTAAATTACTTCTTGGCATTTTATTTAAGGACATGTTCTAGTAATTTGGTTTTCTTTTACTTAGAGTTTTGTAATGACAGCTTGTTAGTCTTATCCTCTGTGGTTTTTCGTGTATTTTGTTCATTATCCTTATCAGTTTGGGTGGAGATGTTAGCAACAAAGCGTAATTATTCATCCTTGCTAACCCTTGGTCATTACAATTATTCATAGCCTTTTGTAGAATGTATCAGTTTGTATGGGGATGTTAGTTACAAAACCAGTATTATTATTATTATTTATTCTAATACTTTATCCTTCGAAATCCATTTTCATCTAGTAATGCGTTATGGGGTTTTCCAACATTCTTTGATTGTGTTATTCATGTAGAATTCTTAGGTTTACTTCTTACTAGCTAATAGCCGGCGTGCGCTGCTACACATAAAAAATGATAATGTGTTTTTGTATCAGTTGAATAAGTAAAAGGTAAAATAAATATAAATTTATATCGTTATTATTTTTAGATACCCCGTGCTTATTACCCGGCGTTGTCCGGGAATCTACGCATCCCGATGTACTTGGCATAAATGAGATGAAAGAAAAATTTCGTTATTTTTGAGTTATCCATAAAAGAGTACCAGCCGTGCGCCGCTATGCATGCCCGGGAATCTACTTATCCCGATCTTCTTGGCATTGATGAAGGACAAAAATGGTTATTGTGAGTTATCCTTAAAAGAAACATAATCTGACAGGGACTTTTCTGTACAGTTATTTTTGAGATATTCAATTCCATCCATAGTAATTCTGCCCGAAGGCAGGTCCTTCACTGCAATCATAGCATTTTCATGCTATGCTTGCAGCTTTACTAGGGAATTGTAGGTGTGGTAGCTTCCCGTTGCTTTCCACACCGGTGAAGGATGATGATAATGATAATGGTGATAATGATAAGAATGATGATGATGATGGCCATATGATTTCGGGGACCGTTTGGGCCTTAAAGTTTTCCTGACATTTGTCTTACAGGTGAGGAAAAACCCCGATAGTCAATTCTGTATAGCTACAATAATTGTGCGTATTTGTTATGGCTTAGGCAGCCTACCCCATTTAAGCTTACAAAAATCGATATTTGTTCACGTTTTTTTTTCACTAGAGAAGATTATTTTTAAGGGTGATGGACTTAGCATTAAAATTCTCTTATAAGCTATAACTTTCCCGGAAAAATCCTGAACATTTTGCATAAAGCCCCATGACAATCGAATGAATGGTATGGCAGCACATGCTTGCCCGGGAATCTACGTACTTGTCTGGATCTAATTGGCATCAATGAAAGACAACAATGGCTGTTTTATGTTATCTGTAAAAGATAAACATATGCTGTCGCGACTTTTTTGTAGAGTACTTTGAGATATTCAATTCTGTGCACATTCATTTTGTATATTTGTTATGGTTTAGACATCGTAAGCCATTTAAAAGGTAAAAACGTACTTTTTTATGTTTTTCACTATAATGGGTGTTTTTAAGGGTGTAGGAGTTAAGTATCTGTACTTTCCTATAGCCTATGTTCATCCTGGGAATCTCCTGAACATTTTGCAAAAAAACCATCACAATCGGATCAACGGTATGGCCGCACATAAAGTACGAACAAACAAAGAAACTAACCAACTAACAAACCAACAAACAAACAAACATTCAATTTTATATACCTATTAGATGATTAATAAAATTATAATACTTTTTGTAATTTAATGATTGTAGGAATTAATGTATTATTATTTTGTTTATATTTGTAATTGTATTGTTATTTTGATATGTGACATGATATAGGCCTATTTATTTTTGTATTATTTTAGATTTGTTATAAAATTGACAGCGTTTCATTATCACAATTGTGGATAGCTTTGAGATTAAGCAAAATAAATGGTATTTTGATAAAAGGTATTCAAAACTTATATGAAAACTCATATGTGAAAATGAAAATAGGAAAATATTTGTCAAACGGATTTGAAACCAACAAGAGATTACGCCAGGGATGCAGCATATCCCCCACATTATATAAAATCTACACAGAAAAAGCTATAGAAAGTTGGAAAACAATTGTAGAACTATGGGAATTCCAATAGATGAGGAATCAACAATATATTCCCTCCAATTTTCGGATGATCAACTTATTTTGGCACAAGAGTACGAATACATTGAATACATTACCCGAAAATTGACTCAAGATTATAATACGTTGGGACCTAAGGTGAATATGGAAAAACCCAAGTATATGGCCATATGAGACATTCATCATGATTTGATACTGGAAGATAAAATGTGGGTAATTAAACACAAAGAGCAATACAAATATCTGGGAGTAAAAATTACAGAAGATGAGAAACAGGAAAAGAAAATAAGCTCAAAGATAAACTCAGGAAAATATGTAATATCTGCCCTGAATCAAATAGTGTAGGATAAACATATCAAAAGAGGAACTGAAGTTAAAAATTTTAAACAATAATTAGAAGTATTATGACTTATGGTTCAAAGGTTTGCACTATAAATTATCAGTAGAAAAGAAAATTAATGGTAGCAGAAATGGGCTATTGGAGAAGATCTGCTAGGATATCAAGGGGAGAGAAAATTAGAAATGATATAATAAAAGAATACGAAGGTGCAAAACTCGATTTTAGAATTTATCCAAGAAAAACAACTAAAATGGTACGGGCATATTAGGCAAATGGAGGATGAAAGATTACCAAAAAATCATCAGGAACGAGAAGGAAAGAACGACCAAATATCACGTGAATCCAAGGGATTAGAGAAACATTGAAGGGCTGGGAAATAGGGGAAGAAATGTGTTATAATAGAGACGAATGGAGAAAAATTATAAAGCGAAATTGAAGACAAATCACAGGTGCCTGAAAAATGTATCAGAATTGTTAAAACTTGATTTATTATACAATAATTCTACCACAAACCTGACCATCATAATCACCCACATAATAGTTCTTGTTTTGCATGAATATAAGGTTGAATGGTATGTCTTATAACAATGTTTGTTTTTTTGTCGGGTGTCCTGAAATAGAGTTGATCACTCATCCAGGAAGGTATATCCCCTTCTCCAACATTTATCTTATACAGAGTTAATAAAAATAACTTCAATCGACATTTCATATATGAGCAATTCCATATGTGACTGACTGACATTTACAATACACTTTTGCAACAAAATGGTTGCATAAATATTACAATCGATTGAAACTAGGTGTGTTATTTACATGATATGATAGAGGAAAAGTGTGTGATTAAGACTGTATATAAATATACAACTTCTGAAGGAAAAGAATGCTCTTTATTATCCATCAAAGTATGTGTTACTGACTGACATAAATGTCAACTCATCATGCAGTTTAAAATGTTCATCTGCATCATTCTCTGAAGTGTGATTTCTAATTCAATTTCCAAAATACCGTTTTTGGAGGACACATTTCAAGTTTTATTCTCAATAAAAAAGAAAACAAAAATCACAATGTAGACAGGAGTTATAACCTAATATGTGATGTGTGACTGACTATATTCTGTGACTGACTGACATATCTGAGTTTTATTAAGAATTTAATATTGTTGAGCTGCAAATATTATACAAATATTACAAAATAATATGAAATTATAATAGATAAAAAACGATAATATGGAGATAAATAAAGTACTACATATATTTTATTATGTGTAGGAAATGTACAATTTGATATGCTGTAAAAAGATTAAGTAAATAGTGTAATTTATTTAACTTGGTTACCACGTAACATTTTAAATTTCACAAAATAAAGAAAATATTAACTTCTTAATAACGAAAGTTCTTCTCTATAGTTAAATGTGCCTAGTATGCATATAATTTTATTACATCCATATTAACTGCTTACAATTTATCTGATGCTATATTTAATATTTCTGATACTGTCATTAGATTGAATCACTGAAACGAATAAAAATACCGATATAGAATGTGCAGTGTTCGTTCCAGAACACTAAAATTAACATTCACACGTCTCAACTTTAAAAGACAAAATAACGAACAAGTACAGTATACAAATTATTAAAAATTGTATTTAAATGTGGAAAATTGTGTTATAATTATTTCAAAAGAACTGATTACAAATTATATTGCTGACATGAGTTATATTTTTAAACTAAACAATTGAAATACATATTTTACAATGCGCGAAATCTTACTTTACGACTGACGGTCCGTTCCCAGCTGGCGCACAATACAGTGTTGTCATACGTATTTTCACTCTGTTGGTTTCCAATAATGCTACACCCAATAATACTTTCTTTTAAACTGCCGGTTATACATAATTAAGCACATATACGCTACGCCAGTCGTATTTTTTTATACAAGTGCCTTCGTATGATTTAAAACTATTGTTGCAATCAACATGCATGACTCTGTTTCACAAAGTGCAATGCTAGCACAATAATGGAACTGTGGCAACATATAATTGTGGATCCCCGATAATACGACACACATGGCATATGAAAGGTCAATCTAATGCGAGAACCTTTCAAGTTCAAGAACGCCCACACACACATATTTTCTTACACATATGACCCACGCACTTGTTTTTAATTCCAGTACACAATTTTCTAGTGACTCACTTAATAACATACATGTTGAAGAATCGCATTATGAGGAATTATTTACATCTACGTGTAAGCCCATTATTTACATGGCATTATTAAAATATAATTTTCTTTCGCACACGAAACTTGTGAATTTTTCGCACTGATTGTTCATTTGAAATTTGTGCATATTCTATAACATACGGCTTCAACACTTTCACATGGTGAACTCCATGAGTTGCCGGATTAAATGCAAGATGTTGAAATCGCTTTTCTAAAAATATCTTCCCTTCTTCTATCTCCTGAACTATTATTTGCAAGCAACTGAGTGCCCCGTGCGTATTAGCAATGTAAATAAATAAAGTCAATCACGGGATTCTAGCTGGAAACGCAATTACTTTACAAGACAATATCGTTAATACTTTTTTTTGTTAGTTATGCACCGTTACCGTAGAATCCCAAAGGAAATTTGAATTCACCAGTTATCGTATTGTGTACAATAATTTTTGTATATTTTTTGACTGACTGTTTTATTGATATTTACTTCCAGTCCCAATTTCTTAGTGTTACTCAGTAGTGTGTGCGTGTTGGCTTTTAGTATCTCCTCGCTATCGGCCAGTAGTACTACATCATCAGCATAAACTAACACCTTAATAATACCATTGAGTTTTAAGCCTACTTCATCGCCTAAAGATTTGATGGCATTCTCTAGTACAAATTAAATAGTAGAGGAGATAGTGCATCTCCTTGTTTCAACCCATTGTGTATTTCAAAAGTATCCGAAAACTGTTTGCCTACACGCACACTACTCTTTATGCCATTTAGACACATTCGTACAAGTCTAACTAACTTTTTAAGAATTCCGAACTCTAGCAGGATACTATATAACTTCTCCCTCTAAATTGAATCGTATGCTTTTGAAAGTGTACATATACTTGATGTACAGTAACATTATATTCCCATTTCCTTTCTATGATCTGTCTTAAGCTAAAAGTCTGATCTGTTGTAGACCTGTTTCTTTTAAATCTACATTGATGATCTCCCAAAATCTCAACAATACAAGGAGTAAGTCTGCTTACTAATATATTTGTTAGATAATTGTACGAAGTTGATAGTAATGAGATGCCCCTATAGCGGTTTCAATCAGTTTTATGCTCTTTCTTATAAATTGGTATGATAATCGATCCTTTCCATACATCTGGAAGAGCTTCTTAATCCCAAATCATACTAAGCAACTGGCGTTTCTTGTCCATCAATTTTTCTCCATCAATTTTTCTCCATCTGATTTTATCAGTTCTGCTGGGATCTCATCTAAATTTGATGCTTTGTATAGCTTCAATTCATCTATTGCCATTTCAACCTATAATGCACTTGGTTTTGCGATTAACATTTCTGCTCCCTGTAAATTATCCTTTTCAATGTCCTGTTCTGTATGTACATTTAATAATTGATTAAAGCAACTTTTCCTTCTATTTATTATAGTCCTGGAATCTGCAGTCATATCCACAATTTCATTCCTAATTATGTTTGTTCTAGCCTGAAACCCTTTCCTCTCTATCCTGATTCAATTATATCATTTTCTAATGTTCCTATTTTTGGCATTCATTTCAAGACCATTAATCTTCTCGCTTAGATATTCCCGCTTTTTACTCTTTAGTAACCTCGAGATTTCCCTTTTGACACTACCCAATTGCTCCAAATTTACCTCATTTGGCTCGTGTAACCATTTCATTTTTGCTTGCTCATTTTCTTTACAATGTCGGCACATTCCTCCTCAAACCATTTCTTGTTTCGCCTCTTTTTTAAGTGACCAATGCTTTCTGACGCTGACAATTTAATAGTATCTCTTATAGCCTCCCATTCTTTATGTATATTAGTTTCTTCTTCGTTTGCCACAATGTCATCTGAAGATTTAAATACTTCAAAGCTGTTAGCAATTTTATTTTGGTGTTCTTACTGCATTTCATAATTTTTCAAGTTTTTTAAATCAAATTTTTCAGGATAATCTTTAGCGTTTGTTCCTCTCATTAGCGACAGCGTTGTCTGATTTTCACCCTGAACAGATGATGATCCGAATTGCAGTCTGTCCCTCTAACTGATCTAATATCGATCATGCTACTGTGCCAGCGTTTGTCCACTAATACGTGATCTATCTGGTTTCGAGTTTTGCCATCCGGAGACGTCCAGGTGTATTTATGAATATCATTATGCTGAAATGTTGTGCTCTTAACAATGAGATTCTTTGATGTGGCAAAGGTGACTAAACTAACCCCGTTGGCGTTGCTGTCTTCATGAAGACTGAATTTGCCTATTATTGGTTTGAATATATCTTCCCGCGCCACTTTTGCATTAAAATCTCCTAAAACAATTTTCATATGATATCGTGAATGGCTATAAAATAGGCATTCTAATTCTTCATAGAACTCATGCTTGATCTTGTCATCTTTATCTTCTGAGGGAGCAAGTACATTATTGATTACAAAATCATGCCGTTTACCCTTTAGAATGATGTATGATATCCTATCACTGACAAACTTAATATCTCGGATAGCGGATAAGATACTCCTTCGGACTCATTCCTATTTGTGATTATTGTTCTTAGGTATTTGATTTCATCCACTTCCTCAAGATTTCCCTCATTTGTCATATGTGTTACATTGTTTAATTGAAATCGGAATTGTAACTTGATATCAATGGGAGTAATGTTAGTTTTACATTTAAAATGTTAGTTAATTTCAAAAAGTGTGAACTTGTATTGAAAAAGGAAAAAGTATTTGAAATGTTGAAAGACATAATGGAATATAATGTCTTCATTGAAATGTAGCATTTTATGAGGATTTTGATAAATATTATGAAATATATAAAAATTAGTCCTATTTGATCCTATATACCATAAAAAAATTTAAAAATTGTCTCAGTGCTCTCTGAAAGTTTAAAAGGTAAAATTTTATATAAATCCTCGCTCTAGTTATGAGGGATGACGAAGAGCAGAAAGTAGACCCGGTGCCGACACATAGCCTACACCAATCTGAAAACACATATGGGTCCGCCAGACTTGAGGTCTTTAACAGACGGATGAATGCCATCAAAAGTGTCATATGCCTTCCCAAAATGTACACTTTAGAGGTGTTTGGAAATCAGTCCAGATATTTAGTCTACGTACAATGTTTCTTATTTTTTAAAATCCCTTATACCCATCGGTGTGGACATGTTATATTACGCGTTGCACATCTCATAGTCCATTTCTCGCGGGAACACGTCCAGTTTATCTGTCTAGTTTTTCTATTATTATTGTTATATCTTAAATGGTTAAGTACAAAAAAATTGAAGTACAAAATGGAGTATAACAAAGCACAAGCAAAGGTAAGAAAGAAGGTGACAGAAGAAAATAATAAATATTGGGAAAGAACCTCTCAAAGAAGTGAGACCTATATTGGAGGAAAAAGGTGTTCAGAGGCATGGAGAACTTTGTAAAATTTAAGAAAGCCAGGACAAAATAAAATCAATATTGCAATTTTTAAGTGGAATTTCAGAGGGAAATGATGATCAAAACAGAACTAGTATACATTTAGATATTGAGACAGTAGAGATAGCAATTGGAAGTTTAAAAATGGAATGACTTGTGGGGAAGAAGGAGCACAGCCAGAATTAATTAAATATGGTACAAGAAAATTATTTGGATTGTTAAGGAGCCTTTTTGAGAGATGCCTAAACGGAAAAGATGTACCAGTAAAATGGAATATTGGGTTGATATCAGTCATTCATAAGAAAGGAAGAAAGAATGAGTGCAATAATTATAGAGGAATCACCGTAATGAATGTTTTTAGCCGTATATATGGAAAAATAAACTAATTCTCTTTGGAAGAAAATTATAAACATAAGGAGAATGAAGTACAAGCAGGCTTTAGGTCTGAGAGATCTACAATTGATTACATATTTGTGGTAAAGCTATTGATTGAAAAGACGAATAATAACAACCAACAAGTTCATTTCACATTTGTGGATTTAGAAAAGGCATATGACACTGTACCTTTACAAAAGTTATGGGAAGCATTAGAAGATATGGCCATAAACGATACAATTATTAATGAAATAAAAATGCAGTATCTAAAATTAAAATTGTAAAATATATATCAGAAGAAATTAAAGTAACAAAAGGCCTACGAAAAGGTTGTAGCATATCACCAACATTATTTAAGATATTCATACTTAAAGCACTGTCAAACTAAAGCAATAAATGTTCAGGAATGGGAGTACCAATTGGAGATGGATCAACAGTTACAATATATACACTGCTATTAGCGGATGACCAGATAATAATTGCTCAAGAATATGAAGACATGGAGTTTATGTTCAGAAAATTATTGGACGAATTCGATAACTGGGGTTTGAAAATAAATTTAGATAAAACATTTTATATTGGATGTGGAACCGAAACCGAAGATTTGATATTAGAAGATGAAAAGGGGTATATTAAAGGATGTGAAGAATTTGAGTATCTGAGAGTAAAATTAGATAAAGAGGATAAACAAGAAAGTGATATTAAGAAAAGAATAAACAAAGTTAGAGCAATAACATCAATGATGAATGGAGTCTTTTGGAACAGACATATAACCAGGGAAAATAAGTTACAAATATATAATTCAATAGTGAGAAGTACGGTCACATACGGAGCTGAAGTTTGGAAATTCAACAAAAACTTAGAACAATGGAAATGGATTTCTTGAGGAGAGCAGCAAGATATTCAAAATTAGACAAAATATGAAATACTGTCATGAGAGAAAAAATGAATATTGGTTATTCAATAGTAGATTATATACGGTATAAGCAATTAAATTGGTATGGGCACGTACGACGAATGCAAGAAGAAAGATTATCCAGGAAAACATTGGAATGGTGTCCACCTGGAAGAAAGAGGAGAGGAAGACCTCGTAACTCGTGGATGCAGAAAATAGGAACTGGATTGAGAGTAAGAGGACTGGAGGACATGGATCGGATGGAGACAGACGAGTGGAGAAGAAAAATGAAACTTAAGTCACAGAAAGATGTGTAAACATTAACATTCTGTATATAAATAAATTATTATTATTTTTATTGTTATTTTTATTGTTATTTTTATTATTATTTTTATTGCTATTATTATTATTATTATTTTATCACTATAAAATATACTCCAATGCATCTACAGCACAACAACGTATCTCTGGATTCAACATGGAGACATGATAATATTACTTCAAAAAGTAATATCATTGTTGTTATTTATGGTTTAATATAACCTGTGATAAGCAACAACAACCCTAAAAATAATGTTTACTATAATAATAATAATAATAATAATAATAATAATAATAATAATAATAATAATAATAATAAAATTAAAAATTAAAAATTAAAATAATAATAAGTATTATTATTATTATTATTATTATTATCGCCGTAATGAATGCTTTTAGCCTTACGTATGAAAAATCTTCGAATACTATTTGGAAAAATATTTTAAACACAAAGAAAATGAAATACAGGAAGGCTTTAGGTCTGGGAGATCTACAATTGATCACAAATTTGTGGTAAAACAATTGATTGAAAAGACTAATAATAACAAGCATCAAGTTCATTTCACATTTGTGGATTTAGAAAAAGCATATACAAAAGTTGTGGAAAGCATTAGAAAATATGGACATTACTTACTTATTTATCATTGGCACTATCGATCCCGTAGGTTCATGGTCGCGCGGACATAAGCTCTCCATACATCCCTACCCTGAGATAATGCTTTCCAATCATTCCCAGTATAATCTACTTCCCTCAAATCATAGTTAATGTTATTCTCCCACCTCATTCTTGGTGTACCAACTGGGCGTTTTCCTTCTGGCTTTCCTACAAGAAGTTTCCATGCACGTCTTTCATTCCCCATACGCGCAACATGTCCTGCCCATCGCAGTCTACGAGACTTAAATCTTCTTATTACATCTGGCTTCCTATATAGACCATGTAGTTCATTGTTATGAAGTCTTCTCCATTCACCTGTCTGTTCATCTCTCTTTGGTCCTAAAATTTTCCTAAGAACTTTATTCTCAAATACTCGTAATCTCATGTCCTCCCTTAAAAGCAAGAGTCCATGTTTCGCACCCATATAATATAACTGGTAGAATAATAGTTTTATATATTTTCAGCTTAACGTTTTTTGAAAGGAGTTGGGACATCAAAAGTCTGTGCAATGTATAATAGCATGCATATCCAGAATTGAGCCTATGTTTAATTTCTTTGTGCATTTCACTCCTATTTGTGATTATTGTTCCTAGGTATTTCAATTCAGCAACTTCCTCAGAATTTCCCCCATTTGTCATTAGCTGTCCATTTCCATTATATACTGAAATTCTACGTGTGACCATATATTTAGTTTTATTGATATTTACTTCCAGTCCTAATTTCTTTGTGTTACTCAATAGTGTGTGCGTGTTGGCCTTTAGTATCTCCTCGCTATCAGCCAGTAGTACTACATCATCAGCATAAACTATCAGCTTATTAATACCATTCTGTTGTAAGCCTTCATCATTCTCTAAAGATTTAATGGCATGCTCTAGTACAAAATTAAATAGTAGAGGATATAGTGCATCTCCTTGCTTCAACCCATTTTGGATTTCAAAAGTGTCTGAAAACTGTTTGCCTACACGCACCCTAGTCTTTGTGCCATTTAGACACATTCGTATAAGTCTAACTAACATTTTAGAAATTCCGAACTCCAGCAGGATACTGTATAACTTCTCCCTCTTAATTGAATCATACGCTTTTTTGAAGTCTACATACAGTTGATGTACAGTATCATTATATTCCCATTTCTTTTCTAAAATCTGTCATATACCAAAAATCTGATCTGTTGTAAACCTGTTTCTTCTAAACGCACGTTGTTGATCTCCTAGAATGTCATCAATATAGGGGGTAAGTCTGCTTACTAATATATTTGCTAGAATTTTGTACAAAGTTGAAAGTAATGAGATGCTGCTGTAGTTGTTGCAATCAGTTTTATCTCCTTTCTTATAAATTGGTACGATAATTGATTCCTTCCATTCATCTGGAAGAGCTTATTTTTCCCAAATGATACTAAGCAACCAGCGTATCTTGTCCATCAATTTTTCTCCCCCTGATTTTATCAGTTCTGCTGGGATCTTATCTGAACCTGATGCTTTATACATCTTCAATTTTTCAATCGCCATTTCAACCTCTAATGCACTTGGCTCTGCGACTTGCTTTTCTGCTGTCTGTAACTTATCCTCCTCAATGTCCTGTTCTGTATGTACATTTAATAGCTGATTAAAATAACTTTTCCATCTATTTAATATACTCCTAGAATCTGCAATCATATCCCCATTTTCATTCCGAATTATGTTTGTTCTAGCCTGAAATCCTTTCTTCTCTATACTAATTCCCTCATATAATTCTCTAATGTTCCTATTTGTTGCATTCATTTCAAGATCATTAAGCTTCTCTCTCAAATATTACCTCTTTTTACTCTTTAGTAACTTGGTGGTTTCCCGTATAACACTACCCAATTGCTCTAAATTTACCTCATTTGGCTCGTGTAACCATTTGATTTTCGCTAGCTTTCTTTACTTTACAATGTCGGCACATTCCTCATTAAACCATTTCTTGTTTCGCCTCTTTTTTAACAACAATGCTTTCTGATGCTGACAATTTAATAGTATCTCTTATAGCCTCCCATTCTTTATTTACATCAGTTTCTTCTTCGTTTGCCACATTGTCATCTGAAGGTGCCAGCACTTCAAATCTATTAGCAATTTTGATTTGGTATTCTTGTCGCATTTCATCATTTTTCAAGTTTTTTAATTAAAATGTTAGACTCATCTTTAGCGTTTGTTCCTCTCATAAGCGATAGCCGTTGTCTGATTTTCACTCTGACCAGATGAAGATCCGAATTGCAGTCTGTCCCTCTAACTGATCTAACATCAATGATGCTACTGTGCCAGCGTTTATCCACTAATACATGATCTATCTGGTTCGGAGTTTCTCCATCTGGGGACGTCCAGGTGTATTTATGAATATCCTTATGCTGAAATGTTGTGTTCTTAACAATGAGATTCTTTGATGTGGCAAATGTAACTAATCTAACCCCGTTGTCGTTACTATCTTCATGAAGACTGAAATCATGAAAGGCTATCAAATAAGCATTCTAATTCTTCATAGAACTCATCCTTGATCTTGTCATCTTTATCTTCTGTGGGGCATGTACATTTACAATTATAAAATCATGTCGTTTACCCTTTAGAATTATGTATGATATCCTATCACTAACAAACTTAATATCTCGGATAGCGGATAGCATCCTCCTTCTGACTAAACAAACCCGTTCCAAATGCAGGTCTTTCTGCACCCCCATAGCATAATGCAAAGATTCCTGATTCCTGACTACCTCCTCCTGGCCACCTAACTTCCTGTAAAGCGACTATATCCAAGGGCGATTTATATAATTCCCGCGTTAATATCTCTAGTGGACCGCTATTGTATCAAGTCCTGATATTCCATGTTCCTAGGAACATGTCCCTGTGTTTGAGCCTTTGGCATGGGTTCCCTGAAGTAGTCCCCGTCCGGAGAACCGAATGGGGGACTATTTGATCTCCGGAAAATTTGACCCCAAATGAACCCATGTCCGCATTTCTTGACGGTTGTACTTTTACGGTGAAAGATCGTCACTCTTTCGACCAAGGTACTTTTTTCGTCTGGCTTATCACCTTCGACCAGTCCGGCATGGGTAACCCTATCGGCAGCAATGTTACCGCCGGCATAGCTCTCAGGATCATTTAAGCACGCAAAGGCACTCCACCACGACAAGGTAAAAATACCATGGAGGGAGAAGATATGGACATAAGCGATAAAATTATTAATGCAATCAAAATGTTTTATAAATTTGCAGTATGTAAAATTAAAATTGAAAAATGTGTATCAGAATGAATTAAAGGTACGAAAGGCCTTCGTCAAAGTTGTAACATATCACCCACATTATTTAAGATATTTATACATAAAGTACTGTCTATCTGGAACACAAATATTCAGAAATGGTAGTACATATTGGAGATGGTTCAACAGATACAAAATATATATATATATATATATATATATATATATATATATATATACTGTTTTTTGCGAATGACCGGATAATAATTGCTCAAGAATATGAAGACAAGGAGTTTATGTTCAGAAAAAATATTGGACGTATACGATAACTGGGGTTTGAACAAAAATTTAAAAAATAGTTTATATGGGATGTGGAGTAGAAACCGAAAAATTAATATTATAAGATTAAAAGAAGTAACTTAGAGGATGTGAAGGATTTGAGAACCTGGGAGTAAAAGTAAATAAAGAGGATAAAGAAGAATGTGGAATTGAAAACAGAATAAATAAAGGTAGAACAACAACAGCAATGTTGAATGGAGTTTTATGGAACAGACATATAACCAGAGAAAATAAGTTATAAATATATATATTCAATAATGAGAAGTGCTGTCACGTATAGAGATGAAGTTTGGAAATTCAACAAAAACTTACAGCATCAAATTATGTCGATGGAAATGGATTTCTTGGGGACAGCAGCAAGAATTTCAACATTAGAAACAATCAGAAATAATGCCATACGAGAAAAAAATGAATACTATAAATTCAATAGTATATTATATAAGATACAAGCAATCAAATTGGTATGGGCACTTATGACGAATGCAAGAAGAAAGGTTACCCAGAAAAACATTGAAATGGTGTCCAAGAAGAAGGAAAGAAGACCTCGAAACTCGTGGATGCAAGATATAAGAACTGAAATCAGAACAAGAG
Source organism: Diploptera punctata (assembly GCA_030220185.1). Classification (NCBI taxonomy): domain Eukaryota; kingdom Metazoa; phylum Arthropoda; class Insecta; order Blattodea; family Blaberidae; genus Diploptera; species Diploptera punctata. The sequence goes on from JASPKZ010008566.1 coordinate 1,115,842, forward strand.
GACTGGAGGAGATAGAATGGATGGATAGAGACGAGTGGGGAAGGAAAATAAAATTTTTGGTATGGAAAGATGTGTATACATTGAAAATCTGTACATAAATAATCAATAAATAATAATAATAATTATTATAATAATTATAATAATAATAATAATAATAATAATAATTATTATTATTATTATTTTAACTGTCATTATCATTGGCACTTCCATTGTTGTTGTTCACATCTCTGTCAATGTTTTTTGTTATCAACATAAAATATTTTTAAGGGATGTGTGTTTTCAATCCAATGCAATAACCCCAACCTGGAGGACGACGGTATTTCTCTTTGTCCGAGTAGTTAGTTTAAAAATGTCCGGCATGGAAGACGCTATCAGTAGTTACGCTACTACTGACATAGCTCTCAAGAACCTCATGACTAATGAGCTGCACCACTATGTCAAAATAGAGATATATTCGGAAATACGTGGATACAATCTGATTTTTAAAAAATGATACACCACCACCATTCTTAGTCCCGAGATTGAAAATATTGTTCAATTAAATTTCCGGTTATTAATTTCGGATCTTCCAACCAGGACGTAAGAATGCTACCACGTGTGGCGAATATTTATAAATTCACGGTTCACATGATGTAGGGCTAATTTGTGGTTTGCTGTTCACTAAAATAGTTAAGCGAGTTTACGAAAACCCTGTGTGATATTAATGACGTAAGTGGTATGTTGTTACTCTGAAATAATAATAAGCCTATCGATTTGGTTTATTGACAATTTCGCCAAAACTGTTGTTTTACTTTATTAAACACCACAATTACCACTTGGTAATTATGGAATATTGGAACCGAGCTTTAATATTACGTTAAACTTCTAATACGTGTATAATAGATAATTATTTTATAAACATAGAATATTTTATACACCATTGAAGGAGAAAATACCTCCGTAGAACTATCCAACCAAGAGGTTCGTACATTTCAGTACATTTCTATCCTGAACTTATGTTTCCAAAATATTCCGTGTATAGAGCAATTCCATATGAGTCTGACATTTACAATACACTTTTGCACCAAAATGGTTGCATGAATATTACAATTGATTGAAATTAGGGGTGTTACCTACATGATATGATAGAGGAATAGTGTGTGGTTAAGACTGTACTTAAATGTACAACTTTTGAAGAAAAACAGTGGTATTTATTATCTATCAAAGTATGTGTGACTGACTGACATAAATGTCAACTCATCATGCAGCTTATCATGTTCATCTGCATCATTCTCTGAAGTGTGATTCCTAATTCAATTTTCCAAAATACCGTTTGGAGGGCACATTTCAAGTTACGTTCTCAATAAAAACGAAACAAAAATCACAATTAAGACCAGAGTTATAACCTAATATGTGATGTGTGACTGACTGACTACATTCAGTGACTGACTGACATATCTGAATTTTATTAAGACTTAAATATTGTGGAGCTGTAAATATTATACAAATATTACAAAATAATATGAGATTATAATAGATATAATAGATAAAAAAAGAAATTACAAGGCACCAAAGAAACTCAAAATTACATTCAGTTTTATAGTGGTGTAAAAAAACATATTCATGCACAAGCAGGAGTAGCCGTTATGATTCATAAACGATTTAAAAATTCAATACATAGCTATACATTTTGGAATGAAAGAATAATTCAAATCCGAATACAATTATCTCTAGGATACTTAACAGTGATAGGTATATATGAACCTGTAGAAGGAGATGTATAAGAAAGTGAAAAATGTTATCATGACTTCCAGAAAGTTATCTGCACAATTAATAATAATGATATGATTATAATTTTGGGTGATTTAAATGCCAGAATTGGTAACACTAAATTTGATACATATATAGGACCATATGGAGAGCAAACCTGTAATAGAAATGGCTTACGGTTAATTGATTTTGTCATGTTTAATCAATTTACAATAATGAACTCGGTATTTAACCACAAGGATAGTCACAAATATACATGGGAAGCCAGGGGTCTTAAATCAATAATTTACTATCCTATATGTAATTAAAAATTAGCATCTAAAGTTCTTGATACAAGAGTTTACAGAGGACCTGAAATCGAATCAGACCATTACTTACTTGTTTGCCCAATTCGTATGCCACCGAGATGGAAAAATAAAAATAAAATTAATAATGTAAAATTTGAAAAGTGGACTATACTTATAAAGTAAGTCTTTTCCGAGATCCCACTATTACCTGGCTATACAAATGCAGATTAGATCGTCTAGTTCAAGAAACACCGTTTGGCGAAAATATTGAAGAAGAATGGCTTGCTCTACATAGTATTTTGACACAAGCAGAAAATTAAAGCCTGGGTATCAAAACTAAATGGAATCGAAAAAAAAGGACTACGGATATGGGATGAAAACATCAAAAAAGTAATTGATGATAAACGTGAAGCATACAAAAAATTTCTGTCTACAAAAAAAGATGAAGATAAAGTAGAGTATCATAGGAAGAGAGCCATAGCTAAAATTGAAGTTCGCAAAAAACATAGACAAAGCTGGGAACAATTTGTCTCATTTTTGGAAAATGATATCACTAGGCCTCAACCAAAAATATATAAAGTTTAAAAAATTTAAATAATGATTCAAGAGAAAATGCACATTTAAATTGTATATCTAAAGAATCTTGGCTTAACTACTTTCATCATTTATGGGCACAAAAGGATGATTTATTACAAATACCAATCTCTAATAACACTGCTTTGGAACAAATTTCTATAGATGAATTAACTGATGTTGTTAAATCATTAAAAATTAACAAAGCTCCCGGAGAAGACCACATTAATCAAGAATTATTTAAATTTTCAACTAAAAATTTTTTTGACAGATTTCTTATTCTCCTTAATATGATATGGGAAGGACAAGAACCACCACAAAGCTGGAACAAATCCATTGTAATACCAATCTTCAAAAAAGGGAGTCGCCAAATCAAAGATAACTATCGTGGAATTAGCTTGTTGAACTCTGGATACAAAACTTATACTAATATAGTTAAGAATAAATTGAGGAAAATTTATGAAAATATAATTGGAGAAGAGCAGAATGGATTCAGAAAGGGTAGATCTTGTACAGATGGATTCTTTACTCTAAAACTACGAGGGCGGATCGGAAAGTAACGGACAATAATTTTGTTCTGCCTTGGTATTGCAGCTAGAATGTGAAATTTCACAGAGATATAGTTTGAAGGTTTCACTACAGATGGTATTTTTTTCTCAGGTGCACCTCTTGCGAGAGAAGCTTGAACTATGCAACAAAGATGGCGCGCATGCTACAGTCGTCCACAGGGCGGATCGGAAAGTAACGCACAATATATATTTTTAAAGTTTAATAGTAAAAAAAAAGGAAAAAATCACAAATGAACTTACATCTTTTACCTACTTTTCGACATAGTCACCAACTTTCTCAACACATTTTTCCCATCGTGTTACCAGTTTTCAATATGCCCTGTTCGTAGAAGTCCGTTTGGTTGGAGTGTAGCCATCTGCGCACTGCTGATTTCACTTCCACATCTGTCTCAAAGCGTTTGCCGGCCAGGAATCACTAAGGCGAATCACGTGGCGAATCACTAAGGTTCACGCGTCCCTCTTGGAAGAATGTGCACCACCTGGAGACATTGCTACCGTCCATACAATCATCCCCGTACACGCCAAGCATGTCCCTGTGAATTTCACTGGGTTTATGCCCTTTGGCCCACAAAAATCGAACAACACTTCTCTGTTCCTCACAGGTGGACGACTGTAGCATGCGCGCCATCTTTGTTGCATAGTTCAAGCTTCTCTCGCAAGAGGTGCACCTGAGAAAAACATACCGTCTGTAGTGAAAACTTCAAACTATATCTCTGTGAAATTTCAACATTCTAGCTGCACTACCAAGGCAGAAAAAAATTATTGTGCGTTACTTTCCGATCCGCCCTCGTGCTATTAAAAAAGCACAAGGAATTCAATATAGAAACTCATATCGCCTTCGTTGACTTCATAAAGGCTTTTGACAAAGTAGACAGAAATATACTACTACAAATTTTAGTTGATGATAACGTTCCACAACAATATATTACTAATATCTTCAACATCTATAAAGATAATGTAATATCTGTTAAACAAGATGGCAAATTATCTTCTTGGGAAAAGATCAACACTGGAGTAAGAAAGGGATGTGGACTTTCACCGTTGCTTTTCATTACATACATGAATAAATTAATAAATTAATGGAGGAAAACACAACGAGGATATGTACCCATCAATAGGAACCTCAAAGTCGATGTTATTCTTTTTGCAGACGATTTAGCTCTTCTGGCACTTTCCGAAAATGATTTGCAACGATCAATTTATAATTTACAAAAAATAGGTGCCAAATTTAATATGGAAATATCAATTAACAAAACTAAAATTATGGCATTTCATGGAAAGGACCACATACAAAGTAAAATCTGTCTCCAGAATAAAATTTTAGAGAGATCTAATCAATTTAAATATCTTGGATATTATCTCTCTATCTGGGATGAATAGGATATCCCTGAAAAAGTTACTAGTTATAATAAAAGTTTAGGAATTATTAATCAAGTTATGAAACCACCCCTTGTACAAAAAAACACCAGATTACGTTTATATAACACTTTGGCTAGGCCAGTGTTGACCTATGGTTGTGAAGCATGGACACTAATAAAACAACATGAAAGCAGAATAACGGCTTGTGAAATGAGATTCATGCGCAGAACGGCGGGTTACACCAGATGGGATCGTAAAAGGGACACCGATATCTTAAAAGAATTGAAGACAACGCCAATTTTGGAATATATTAAACAGTACCAACTAAATTGGAAACACCATCTTGAAAGAATGAGTTCAAATCGGATCCCGAAAGCTGTTTATAATTATATACCAAGAGGACGATGATCACTGGGCCGTCCTATGAAACGTTGGAGGGAAAATTTTCTATAGGATCGTAACAGGCCTTGGCCTAATACTTGGAAGGAAGAAGAAGAAGATAATAGATAAGTCCACCGCTGTGGTCTCGAGTTAGCGTGCTGCCTTGTCACGCAGAGGCCCCGGATTCGATCCCCGGTCGGGATTTTTCGGGGTGAGGTTTTTATGGGGGTTTTTCCTCACCTTGAAGACAAATGTCTGGAAAACTTTAAGGCCCAAACGGTCCCCGAAACCATAAGGACGGCATCATCCTTATCATCATCATCATCATCCTTCACCGGTGTGGAAAACAAAGAGAAGCTACCACATCTACAGTTCTATAGTAAAGCTGCAAACATAGCATGAAAATGCTATGATTGCAGTGAAAGACCTGCCATCGGGCAGAATTACTATGGATGGGTAATAGATCAAAAGCGATAATATGGAGATGAATAAAGAACTTCAATCCTTTTATCATATATAGGAAATATATAATTTGATATGCTGTAAAAATATTAAATAAATAGTGTAATTTATTTAACTTGGTTACCATGTATTAGGGCCTATTTTAAAATTCACAAAATAAAGAAAATATTAACTTCTTAACAACAAAGGGCCTTCTCTATAGTTAGATATCCCTAATATGAGTACGAAATAAAACAAAGCCGATATGGAATTTGCAGTTTTCGTTCCAGAACATTAACTTTAACTTTTACGCGTCTCAACTTTAAAGAAAAAAAATAACGAAATAGTACAGTATACAAATTATTAAAATTTGTATTTAAATGTAGAAAATTCTGTTATAATTATTTCAAACCAACTGATTACAAATTATATTGCTGACATGAGTTCTATTTTTAAACTAAACAATTGAAATAAATATCCCACAATGCGCGAAATCGAACTTTATGGCTGACTGTTCCCAGCTGCCACACATAGTACAGCGTTGTCATACGTAATTTCACTCTGTTGGTTTCCAATAACGCTATACCCAATAATAATTTTCTTTGACAATACCGGTTATACATACTTAATCACATATACGCCACGCCAATTGCATTTTTTATACAAGAACTTCATATAATTTAAAACTGTTGTTGCAATCAAAGTGAAAGCTAGCACAATAATGGAACTGTGGCAACATCGCACTGTGGATCCCCGATAATACGACACACATGGCATGTCAAAAGTCAAACTAATGCGAAAACCTTTGAAGTTCAAGGACACCCACACACACATTTAACACGTAAGATCTGGACACTTGCTTTTAATTCCAGTACACAATACTCTAGTGACATATTGAATAAACGATAATGAGGAATTATTTAAATGACGCTAATAAAAATATAATTTTCTTTCACACAAGATACTTGTGAATTTTTCAATTGCTGTACCGCACAAAAACAGACATATTGAAGGATCGCATAATGAGGAATTATTTAACTGCCATTAATAAAAATATAATTTTCTTTCACACACGAAACTTGTGGATTTTTCGCACTGATTGTTCATTTGAAATTTGTGCATATTCTATAACATACGGCTTCAACACTGTCACATGTTGAACTCCATGAGTTGACGGAATAGCTGCAAAACGTTGAAATCGCTTTTCTAAAGATCTGTGTAACAAGCAACTGAGTGCACCGTGCGTAGTAGCAATAAAAAATAAAGAAAAGTCAGTCACGGGATTCTAGCGGAAAACTTAATTACTTGCAAGACAATGTCGTTAATATTTTTTTGTTAGTTATACACCGATAACGTAGAATCCCAGAGGAAATTTGAATCCATCAATTATTGTATTGTATATAATAATTTTTGTATTTTTTATGTGAATGACTATAGCTTACCCTTAATAATATAGGGCGCATTTTAATTATCTACGATATCATAATACAATTGTAAGTATTACATTTACGATCTGGAAGGACCGAAATATGGTATAACAAAAGAGTCAGTGAATGAAAACAAATTTCTACAGTGAAACCGTAAAACAAAATTTCGTTTAATTTTGGAAATTTTTACAAGTTTCGGAATATGTCATGTTCTACTATTAATTTTAGAACAAAAATAATCCGTATTTCAAACATGAACTTCTAGAATCAGAAAATATCATCTGTAAAAAGTATATCTCATCGAAAAATTACTCCTGCGCCAATTTCAAAATTTTCACATCGGTATGACAATTTCATGGAATTACTCCACATTTAAATCCTTCCGCTGACAGCCTTTTAGCTCAAATTGTCACATAAGCGGCCAGTAATTATTTTATGAAACAGTTGAGCCGAACAGTCTACCAGATTTCTTAAACCTTGTTTAAGTTAATACACAGCGGAGTCCAGCAAGCAACTGACTGTGTCATGCGTTTTAGCAATATAAGTGAGGGGACAAAAAGTCAGTCAGTCACGGGACTCCAGCGGGAAAAATAATGACTTTACAAGAAAATATCATCAATACGTTTTTTTAGTTGTGTACCGATAACGTACAATCCAAGAGGAAATTTTAATCAATTAATTATTATGTTGTGTATAGTAATGTTTATCCGTTTTCTGTGACTGACTGACCATAACTTACAGTTAACAACTATAGGACACATTTAAGGTATATAGAATATTAGAATGAAATTAATATTGTTTCATTTACGATCAAGGAGGACTAAAGTATGTTTTAAAAAATATTTTGTGAAATAAAACTAATTCATACGACAAAATCATTAAACAAGAAATTGGTAAAATTTTACGTATTTTTTCAGGTTTGGAATATGACAAGTTCTACCGCTATTATTAGATTCAAATAATGCACATTAGAAAAATTTTCTTATAGAATTATAAAATTTGATATTTACAGATGTGTATTACGTCAACAAAATTATTCTTGCGCCAGTTTCAAAATTTTAACCTCGGTATGACATTTTCATGGAATCACTTTATAATTAACCACTCTCATCGTGGTTGGAGTTATTCACACCCGTTAATCTCAGCCTGCCTAGTATTGCTTTCGTTTTATTTTTCCCAGAAGTTCTCATACATTTCTTTCATTCTCCATTCGCGGTCTTAATTGTTCTTATTTCATCTAGTTTACCATCCAGGTCATTTAGTTCAATGTTGTAAAGTTTTCTCCGTTCACCACTCTGTTCGTCTCTCTTGGGTCCAACAGTTCCCTTACAAACTTAATTCTTTAATTCTCGTAACTTTTCCCCTCTCAAAGTAAGATACCTTGTTTTACATCCTTAATAATTCAAAGAATCACAGTTTCATATTGTCTAGTTCAATATTTTTTTAGACGTTCGTATGACAAGACTACCTGTAATGCATAATAGCATTGGTTTTTAGATTAGTTCTTATGTTTATTTTATTTATCTAATTTGTATTTATTGTTCCTAAACATTTTCCGGAGGAAAATAGTCCGCCATTCTGGTTGATGAAAAACTTCAGAGGATCCACGGATACGATTTAAACAATTTGTATTAAGAATGAGAAATTGAGGTAGTGATGCATGGAGACTAATCTCGTTCATCTATGTTAAGTCGGATTATGTGACAAATGGGAGGCAAAAGCAAATGAATTATGTAAAAATACATAAAAGGAATGCTGTAAAGTGATAAATGATGCAGGTACTTTGAATGTAAATAAAGACCAAAAGTTAAAATTCCTATCCACATACATTAATTTAGGACGTCAAGAACTCAAAACTTCAAAAATTCAGAAGTACGGTATCACAGTCAGAAAAAATCTAGACTGTTCAAAATTATATTTTATATTTAATCAAAATCAAATTATGGTACGAGAATGGTAAGGAAATTTTCGGAAGATTTTCTTGCATTAAAAATATTGTAATGGGCATCCTGTGTGTGACCAGAAATGGGAAATTCCATTAAGACATTGGTATCACACATATTGTGGAAGTTGAGAGAGTGAAAGAATTGGTATCACACATATTGTGGAAGTTGAGAGAGCGAAAGAATTGGTATCACACATATTGTGGAAGTTGAGAGAGCGAAAGAATTGGTATCACACATATTGTGGAAGTTGAGAGAGCGAAAGAATTGGTATCACACATATTGTGGAAGTTGAGAGAGCGAAAGAATTGGTATCACACATATTGTGGAAGTTGAGAGAGCGAAAGAATTGGTATCACACATATTGTGGAAGTTGAGAGAGCGAAAGAACTGGTATCACACATATTGTGGAAGTTGAGAGAGCGAAAGAATTGGTATCACACATATTGTGGAAGTTGAGAAAGCGAAAGAATTGGTATCACACATATTGTGGAAGTTGAGAGAGCGAAAGAACTGGTATCACACATATTGTGGAAGTTGAGAGAGCGAAAGAATTGGTATCACACATATTGTGGAAGTTGAGAGAGCGAAAGAATTGGTATCACACATATTGTGGAAGTTGAGAGAGCGAAAGAATTGGTATCACACATATTGTGGAAGTTGAGAGAGCGAAAGAACTGGTATCACACATATTGTGGAAGTTGAGAGAGCGAAAGAATTGGTATCACACATATTGTGGAAGTTGAGAGAGCGAAAGATTGGTATCACACATATTGTGGAAGTTGAGAGAGCGAAAGAATTGGTATCACACATATTGTGGAAGTTGAGAGAGCGAAAGAATTGGAATGGATTGGCGAGGAACGGAACATAACTTTAGATCTAAGGAAATATTTCTAAACATTGTAAACGTGAGCACAGACAGGTGTCCCATTTATCTAGCATACGTCAAATTACCTTTGTACTAGGAAAATGGCGCCTCCATCACCCTTCATCTCTGGGTCAAGAGTACGTAATCGGTTATAGGTCGCGCAAGGGATTTTGAAGAATGTCCTTGACCGTAAATCCAATGGTAGAGCCTATCAATATTGCTGAGCTGTGAATTCCCTGTCTGCCACGTGTACAAACAAAACAGTTCCTCTACAAAACATGTACAGTCCATAGAGAATAATAGTGAGACGCGGATGTGTTGATTTTAGATTTTAAACCATAGACTTTAATTATAATATTTTGTACACTTGCTGTCTGAAGTCTTAAAATTATAGTGCAATGTGAATGTCGGGTCCCTCAGCCATTATAACTGGTCCTCTCAACCTGAACCCGCTACTTATTGTAGCTACCCAAATGCGTCACGATGCTGGGTGGGCATCGGTCCCACACTGGCAGAAATTCCTTGAGAACAATTCTTCCCCCGTGGATACTCGAACCAGCGCAAGTCCCGTAGCTCTGCGCCAAGGCATCTCGCCTTAATCACATGGCTACGGCGCGGGGAAGACTATAAATTGTTTAAATTAAATAGTGGTTATTTAAAACATTAAAAGTGTGATATAAACCAAATACAGTGTGTGTGTGTGTGTGTGTGTGTGTGTGTGTGTATAGTGAATATACTTCCTCCACGGATAAAGATGTCCTAACTCACTGGCACTATCAAACCCGTAGGTTCATGGCCGCACGGACATAAGCTCTCTGTACATCCCTATCCTGAGCTAATGTTTTACAATCATTTCCCGTATAATCTACTTCCCTCAAATCATAGTTAATGTTATTCTTCCACCTCATTCTTGGTCTACCAACTGGGCGTTTTCCCTCTGGTGTTCCTACAAGAAGCTTCCATGCACGTCTTTCATTCCCCATTCGTGCCACATGCCCTGCCTATCGCAGTCTACGATAAAGATTACCTATATTATTTAATTTTTGTAGTGAGATTTTAAAAATGTTTAGCAGTGACTGTATTTGAGGGAGTTAGCAATGACGTGTGGTCTACTTCCTATTGGCTGAGACCTACATCTGGTTAGTACAGGACTCGCATCTAAGCTCCCATTACAAATTTCATTCGTCAGGAATCATTGCCAGGGTTATACTCATGTGGGGATCGTGTTTGAAGAATCGGAGCCGGGCTCGGTTTTGCTGGGGGATTCTCCCGATTTCCTCTGTCTTACGCCGGTATTCAGAAACCAATATTTACGCAAAGAGCGACTCTTTTCTCCTCTCTATGACGTAGAGAGTATTCATAGAACCATTCAGAAACCAATCTTTGCGCAAAAAGCTACTTTTTCTCTCTCTTTATGACGTAGAGAGTATTCATATAACCGGTTTTGTGAATACTCTCTATGTCATAGAGAGGGAGAAAGAATCACTCTTTGCTTAAAAATTGGTTTCTGAATACCGGCTATTTAGTTACCACTTCTCCTTTCTCAAGTGATCCATTTCGATTAATTTCATTTCAGGCATCCATATATATCATTGACCTTCAATAATTGGACTTTCTTTTCATCTCATACCTCCAGCAGAATGTTTAGTTTATTGGTATTCAAAATATTTTTCTTGGCAGTTTTTTAAAACAGGAGGCTTACAAGTGCAAGAAAACGTGGTTAAACAAACCAAACTCTTGAAAAAGATAAAATTAAATAAATAAATTTTCAAAATAGAATTTCATAAACGCTCAATGTGGTACAAGCGTTTGACGTCATAGTGACTACTTTAGTAGTTGGGTTGCACGTTGGAATTTCGCCATAGATGAATGACAGAGATATTTCTGCATTAGTGTTTTTTTACCACTGCTTAGAATCAGTGCCAATACTCAGCAAGCCCATGTTCAATCCCTGTAAGGTAATTTTTTTTCTGGCTGAGGTTTTTATGTAATTTTTCCTGACATTTAAGACAAATGTCAGGAAACTTCATGAGCCCTAATAGACCTCAACAATATTTGGTCATCATAATCACCCTATGGTATCCACCATGTTTTGTGTAAGTGAATGAGTGTATGAGTGAATAGTATATTTCGTCTTAAATGTTCATCCTGTGTTGGAGATGCCACCGCATTGAATTGATCCCTTATTCGGGGAGCCCCGCCACATTCTTATCTGGTCAAAGAAGATATGTGATCCAAATATTTAATTCTTCTCCCGGTATTCATGTCAATATTAGGCCGGAGTGGCTTGGGTTCATACTCCAGCTAATGAAAATACCGAAAAAGGAGAGATGTTAAACTAACAAACAAGCTGTCTTCCATTACATGCCGAAATCTACCTTAAAATTTCTCCCAGAGAAGCGATATAATATAACAAGGCCGTGTCAATAAAATGATCTGCCGTTTATAACTACAAGGCATATAAATCTAAGACAGAATCCAGCAATAGCAACCCACTGTGCGAAGCTGAAGAACGTTTCAACGTGCTAAAGTGGAGTGAAGTGAGGGAATGTGGTGCGCGGGCATGCAGTCAGGTTTTTCCAGTTCACGAAGTGAGGGGATGTATTACTTATCTGTAGTTTAAATAACAGATTTGATGCTGAATTTTAGTGCCTTGCAGTTAAAAACAGCAGATATATTTTTGGACACGGATCTTTGTACATCACAACGCTTCTCTGAAAGATATTTCAAGGAGGTTTGTGCATGCAATGGTTAACAGCTCCCTTGTAAGAATAAGAAAAATAATGTTTACTTTTGTTGAGATAAACAATGAATACGGTAGTATAATAAGTTGATACTCGAATTAATGTTTTAGCTATAGCGGGTAATTTGATAGTTTACAGGATGACATAGTGTACAAGTATGAGGCTGTCTTAATCATGTTACAAAATAAATAAGCTTTATAAGGATTCGAATAAGATCAATAAAACATGATGGAAGAGAAGCCTGGAGGGATTATATTCAACCCCGTGTCGTGTTAAAATTCATCACTCCCATACAATGACAACGTTCTTAGGAAAGCTTGTTTCCCTGATGCGTTTTCTAATATCTAGTAAAATTCACCTTAATTTATTACATAAGGTATAGCTTGTACTTTATACCTTAAAATTAAATTGTTCTTCAGAGAAAAACAAATCTTTGCATGTGTTTGGAGAATCTTCCATTAAAATAGCATAAGTTATGCATTAAGGGAGAGGCTGATTGAAGCAGAGCAGTACAATTACATGATTTTGTTACAATAACACAAATCGATAAATTCTCATTTTTCTTCAATTTAAATTTATCAATATTAAATTTTCACAAACGAAACGTATCTTTGATAATTCCTGAGAGACATGAAGGTAAGATCAACTTTTTTTCTGAAAACAGCATTGGTTCCAGATAACGTGGATAGACCTGATCTCCGGCTGTATTCACATTAATTCAAGAAAGTTTCCAGTACTAATTTAATAGGTAACCGGTTAGGTCTTAAAATCTAACCTAAAAATCTAGTCTGTCTAAATACCTTGCTCATTTTTATTCTCAGTAATATCCCATAAAATTAGATTATATTCCTTGTGTTACTTGTTGTGTAGTCTTCGGCCAAAAAAAAAAGCATATATATATACTGAGTGAAAGTAATATAAATGCGTGCATTTTATGTATCAATTCATGTTGATAAAGTTGAATAAAAATATCATTCACTTTGAGTAACAAATCGATCGTTTTTAATACAGAAATATATATATATATATATATATATATATATATTAGAGGCAAGTATTGGTCTCCTATTCAGATAATACATAGGAGACGTGAAATGGTAACCTTTTCTTTTGTATTGACCCCACAATCTGTTTTGACACAATTAAACAAAAACGACGTAATCAAATATGTTTAATAATATTAGCGAATACGATTGGCACTTGGAAGGGGCATATTAAATATTTTCTAGCTAATACCCGGCGTGAGCTGCTACGCCTAAATAAATGAAAATTGATGTGATTTTATGCTTAGTTGAATAAGTGAGAGGAAAAATAATTACAAACTATACTTTTTAGATACTCCATGCTGATTACCCGGCGTTGTCCGGGAATCTACTCATCCGGATCTTCTTGGCATAAATTAACTGAAAGACGAAAATCAATATAATTCTTATGATTAGTTGAATAAGTGAAATGAAAAATAATTATAAATGTATATCGTAATTATTTTAAGATTCCTCGTGCTGATTACCCGGTGTTGCCGAGAATCTACTTATCTCGATGTTCTTGACATAAATGAGCTAAAAACAAATTTCGTTATTGTGAGTTTTCCTTAAACGAATACTCGCCATATGCTGCTAAGCATGCACAGGAATCTACGTACTTGTCTCGATCTTCTTGACAAAAATGAAAGACAAAAATGGTTATTGTGAGTTATCCGTAATGGATAAAGGTATGCAGTCGCGGACTTTCTTGTAGAGAACTTTGAGATATTAAATTCTGCGTATATTAATTTTGTGTATTTGTTATTGTTTACGCAGCGTAAGCCATTTGAGCGTTCAAAGAGCTATTTTTCACGTTTTCCATTACAAGGGGCTATTTTAAGGGTGTAGGAGTTGAGTATCACAACTCTCTTATAGCCTATGTTCATCCCGGGAATCTCCTGAACATTTTGCAAAAAGCCCCATCACAATCGCATTAACGGTATGGCTGTGCATAAAGTAAAAACAAACAAACGAACATTCATTTTTATATATGTGATATAGAAAAATATAAAGGAACATATTGTTCCATTTCACGTCTCCTATGTACCGTGTTAAAATGAAATCCACCATCATTTTAAAGTGATACACTAGTATAGTTCTGTATAAATATTTTTTTTATAATGCCACACATTTGTAACCCAAAGGCCACAAAAATTGTTTGCTCTACAGGGTGATTCAGAAATATGGCTATACGTTTGTGACGAAAATATGATTATTAAAGGAAATATGTTATCATTGAAAAGGGAATCCTTCACATTACAACTATACAACAAAACAAATCACTTACAACAACACTAAGCAAGTCACTTTATTGCTTCAAACTGTTCGCCGTTTACATCCAAGCAAAATTGGCAACCCTTTGGGAGGTCATTCATTGCGTTATGATAGGCCTACATGTTTAGAGGAATTGCTCTAATTTCTTCCTCAATCATTACTTTCAGCATGTCGATGTCTTGAGTTTTCCGAGCATAAACCTTCTCCTTCAAATAACCCCACAACCAATAGTCACATGCTGTGAGGTCAGGGGAACGGGCTAGCCATTCAATGGGGATTCTTCTCCCACCCACCTGTTTTGCAAATGATCATCCAAAGTTTCCCTCACCGCAATTGCATAGTAAGGAGGCGCACCATCCTGCTGGACTAAACATTGTACTTCTCACGCTTCAAAACACGACACACACTCGATTGACTGATATGAAACTCACGTGTAGCTTGGCGGGGTGATTTTTGTGGACTATCGTCGAACGCCTCCACAATTCTCTTCGTTGTTTCTGCATCCGTGCTAATGCGAGGCCTTCCAGGAGGTTTAATTGTCTGCATCCTTCCCGTTTCCAGCAGTCGTTTTCTCCACTTCCCCACAGTCGACGGCTGCAATGCTACGTTAAACTCACGTCTTGCCCGTCTTGCGGTCTCACGATCATTAGCATACGTTATTGTCCATGCAGCAATTGTAATTTTCTGTTGCACATTCAACGCCATTTTGACTAATGACGTAAGTTCTACATTTTTTGTTTTATTCCATTGTTGTAATTTGAATATTTGCCTTTCCAACGGTAATTTTATATTTCCTGTAATGGTAATATATTCATCATCACAACGCGATCAAACGTATAACCATATTTATGATTCACCCCGTACTTGTCACATTAAATTCCTAATTAAAGGCTTGTTACTTACGTTACATGCTGTCTGAATAGTGCGTTTACCGTAAACATTGGTACTAAACATATTTGTATGCTGATAACAATAAAATTAAATTTCCAGAGCAAGGAAAAGAGTACAACTTAATTCTCAGGACTGTTTACAGATCTGCACTTTGTTAACATTGTGAAATCCAAAATGTTTAGTCAGATATTAATTGCATTCTATAAACATAATACATGGTATTTAATTTTGGGAAGTTATATTTTGAGGTTATTTTAATTATATTATAAATAATAATAATATAAATAATACATAGTATTTGCAAAACTGCATTCATTAAACGTATAGCCTATAAATTGTTCCATTCCTTTAACTTGGTTTAACGATTCACCTCTAGGTACAATTTACTTGTCAACGTTGCTCGGGCCGTATAGTGGAACGACTTGTCGGAGAATGATTGTTTAAACTATAGATTACACATATTATGTTTTTTAACACGGAAGTATGTATTTTACCACACAAGGACACAGTATAGGGGTAATCGGCTCAATGCAAGAGGCTCCTCCGAGAAATTACAACATTAAGACGGTACATGCAATTCACACACGCATTCATTCCTAACTTGACGAATGTGATAATTATGATGGGCCAGGTCACGTAAGGAATAACCCTATGAAGAAATATCATACCTGTCCTGACTGTATGTGCATTTTTTAATTAATAGAAAATAGAATAAATATAAAAATATATAAACAAATACATGGTTACACACATTCTTACATAAAAAGGCATAAACATAATTAATATTAATATGTTAGTTTACATCAACAGCACATACAAAGCAGTACACATCTACACTCATACATAAAAAAGATAATTTGTGTGTGTGTGTATATATACTGTATATAGTATCTGATTTTGTACATTTAAAAAATGCTACAGAACGGATTAAACGCCCTCTTCAGCCCATTGATATGATTTCTAAGTTGAAAATAGAGCGATGATCCAGCTGCCGCGCCGCGCCGGCGATAACTAGCCGTAGATCAAGGAACAAAGATCCGGTCATTGAGCATTAGCAAGCCCGTTTTCAGTTCTTCGCTAAATGTTGTTATTGTTGTTGTTTGATGCCAGAGGAAGACAGTTTATGAGACAAGACGCACCTTAAATTCTGATTAATGGTTTGTATTGGTGCCTATCCGATACTTTTGAAACATAATACATATTGTAACAGTGCTTTTGGTTTACTTGTTACCCCTTTCAGCACGCAGTTTGTTTATTTTTCTGTTTGAATTTTGTTAAACTATTGCATTATCATTTTATATGGATGGCCGCTTTTAGTCAGTTGTATTTTCGTCTGAGTCGGATGGATTGTTATTGTAATTGATTGGAGAAATTATATCATTGTTTATAGATTTGTAAGTCGGGCTGCTGTCGTGTTTGGAAGGGCATTAAGAATAAGTTTTCTTACTGGTGGACGTGACAAGGCTCTTGTTCTCTATTTTAAGCTTAGGGATTTGATGTGATCGGTCAGAGATCAGTATTGCATAAGTGATGGAGATGTCGGTTGGGGAATGACTTCCAAAGATTCATGCATGATCTGATAGAGTTTCTGTATGTACTGTTTAGTATCTTTGTATTTGTTTTGTTGAGTTTGAGTAATACGAGTGCTGCATAGGTCAGCGAGGTCCTTATTACCGTGTTGAGTAAGTATATTCGAGTAATTTTAGTGATCTGTTTGTTTTTCTTGAGAAATAGTGTAGTGTTTTAGAGAAAGCCGTGTTCGTGTTATATTGTTTTTTTATCCGTTCCGTGAGGCAAATCTGTCTGTAATTGTTATGCCAAGATATTTAATTTGTTTTTTGAATGGTATTGAGATGTTCTCAATTCTGATCGCAGGAATATTCTTTTTTGTGTATTTTTAGTTTGATGAGCATGGCTCGAGTCTTCTCAGTGTTTAATGTGATTTGCCATTGTCTAGTCGATTCCATGTACTTTTTAGTGTTAGATTCATTTCCCCACTGGCCGTGTCCATTCGTGGGGCCGTCACCCAGAAAGAGGTGTCGTCCGTGAACTGGGCTAGTCACACACATACCCATTCAAATACACACACATACCACCTCCACCCCTGCAGGTTTCAAATGCACTATCAACATATTCAACGTATTAACCCATTCGCATCAAGCTTAAATGCTGAATGCATTTTGCCAGAAACCGAATTTAAGCTACCGTAAATTATATTTTGTATTTTCAGACATTCAATACAAACAAAAGATAACGGTAATTGAGATTACAATAAGGGTGAAGGCAAAAACACATACCTCTACTATTCACAAATGTTAACGAAAGATTACCCTGCAAAGGGATGTACAAAATATTGCAAAATATATAACAGCAGAGTTAAGCCAGTGTACCTCGTCTTATGAGTTGAAGGTAATTTACTGGAGGCGAGTCTACCTAGTCTTTTGAGGCGAATGGGTTAAGACTACTTATTTCATAATATAATTCAGGAGTGGGGAAAAAAATAACATATTGAAATTCTTATTATCAAAACAGTGTCTATGATTATCCCTTCAATACTCGGTCGCCATATTATCGTTAGTAAGAGAACAAGGCCCTCCTAGAGAAGGTGAATTCGGAATTTAGATAAGAGAGGCTATATAAGAATCATTACCTCTTGGAACCCACTCTTACTTTAAGAGCGGAGAAAATATTACGACTATTTGAGAATAAAATTATCATTAACAAAAAATGCCCACCAAAGAGATGGGCAAGCGAATGGAGAAGACTATGAAAAGTAAGCTACATGAACTTCATGCGAAATCATATGTAATAAGAAAATATACTGCGATGGGCGGGAGATGTGACACGAATGGGGAATGAAAGAGAGGCATGAAAACTTTTACGAAAACCAGAGGTAAAGCGCCCAATAGATAGGCCAAAAATGAGATTGAAGAACAACATTAACCATGATTTGAGAGTGTTAAATTATGCAGGAGATGATTGGGGAAAAACCGCACTTTAACTAGGGTGAAATATTTTGAAAGTCCTATAGAACAACAGTGCGCATGCGCCAGAGTTTATAGAGCCAGCGATAACCCACAATCCAAACACATATAGATTGTCATCCTCGATTACTCTCCGTCGCTATCAAGTTTAAATTACCAATATTTGCAATAAATCCCCAAATCTATGTTAAAAAATATTAATAATATTAAAATTGCCAAACGTTTATTAAAAATGGGTGTACACTTACTTATGACTCCCTAACGCTGATCCAACCAGCGATAACCCAAAACAGCGTTAGAAAAATCATAGACTAAGTAATATAC
Organism: Diploptera punctata; assembly: GCA_030220185.1. Lineage (NCBI taxonomy): Eukaryota > Metazoa > Arthropoda > Insecta > Blattodea > Blaberidae > Diploptera > Diploptera punctata. The sequence goes on from JASPKZ010008566.1 coordinate 1,134,679, forward strand.
TCTGTGGAGAAAATAGCAGTTAGCATCATAATATTGTCTAACAGTGTCATAATATTGTGGTTTGCATATTTAAATAAATACTCCAAAATTGTCTAATAATGTTATAAAAATTGTTTGAAAAGGTTTAAAATATTACATAATGTTAGTAAATACAGAAGAAGAGCTATAGTTTACAACAATATAAGTGAAAAATCAAACGCTAGTAGAAGTGCAGTTGAGCCGATGATTGGAAAATATTAGCTCAGGATAGTGATATATACAGAGCATGTTGGCGTGGCTTTAGACCTAAGGGTAATATAGTGCCAGTGAATTATTTATAACGGATAAGGATTTTTTTCGGGAATAAGGCCGAGCTGAAGTACATAAGGTGCAGAAATATATTTCTAACTAAAATTTCTGAAATATTTTTGGATATTCTATATAGCGTATAGAGAAAAAAGACACAAAAAGAATTTACTCTTTTATTTGAAGAAATACAAAAGTATGAAGGGATATCGCTACGTGCGCAAATGAAAGTGAAAGGAAAGAAGTAATTTTAAAGAGAAAAGAAATAAAGGACGAACGAATGTCACCCTTTAACTTGAGCATAGCCCTGGGATACATGAATTTGCGAACACTTAAACGAGCACAAAGCAGTTAATTTGAACCTCAGAACGTGTAAAAACGCATGGTATAAGAGATAGAGAAAAGGAGAAAATGACTACAACGCATCGTTTGAAAACGCAGCTACACTGGAATCTGGCGTTAAAAAATACGACTCGGTATTTCACAAAGAAATTCTTTACATGATGGTGATACAAAAAATACTCTAATATCTAAAAGAGTGGATCATAAGTAATATATAGTAAATGTGATAAATGCCCACTTGCTATGAAGATTAGACGGCGGAATTTGGCGTATATCTGTTTAATTGAAATGCGACTGGTATCCATCTCTCAGATAGATATAAACATATCCAGTTTTCTGAAATTTTTAACGATGTACGAGGGCGGATCGGAAAGTAACGCACAATATTTTTTTTTTAAAGGTTTAATAGTAAAAAAAAGGAAAAAAATCACAAATGAACTTACATCTTTTACCTACTTTTCGACATAGTCACCAACTTTCTCAACACATTTTTCCCATCGTGTTACCAGTTTCAATATGCCCTGTTCGTAGAAGTCCGTTTGGTTGGAGTGTAGCCATCTGCGCACTGCTGATTTCACTTCCACATCTGTCTCAATACGTTTGCCGGCCAGGAATTTCTTCATGGGACCAAACAGATGAAATTCCGATGGTGTAAGATCCGGACTGTATGGTGGATGCTGGAGCACCTGTGAAATTTCAACATTCTAGCTGCAATACCAAGGCAGAAAAAAAAATATTGTGCGTTACTTTCCGATCCGCCCTCGTATGCACACTCATTCCTCTATAAATATTAGATTTTTTTTCAGAACACAGTGGATGTTTAATCTCTTTGGAATCACTTTGACCTTGCATTATAAGAAATTTGAATTAATATTGCATTATGCCTGTATTGTGGGGAAAACGCAACCCAATCTTCTTTAGTAGCTGTGTTTAAAGAAAAATATTAGATAGAAAATAACTAATAGGTTATATTAGGAGCATGATTATCTATTTATTTCACTGGCATTCTCGAACACATGGATCCATAACCGCGCGGAAATACGCTCTCCGTTCATCCCTATTCTGAACTTATATTTTCCTATCATCCTGTGAAAAATTCATCTCTGTCAATTCATGGTTAGTTTTACTTATTCACCTACTACTGAGCGCATTGTCTCTAGTTTTCTGTTAGTTTCCACGCCCAACCTTTATTTTCTGTTGGTGCCTCGTTTCCTGTACATCACAACCTGGAATATTTAAACGCTCTTATTACATTAAGCCTTAAAGGTACTGCTATGTATTTTTTTCATTAACCTATGTGTTACTTTCTCCTTTCTCTTTGGTCCAATTATTTTTGAAAACACCTTATTCTCAAATACTCGTAATATTTTATGTTCTCTTAAAGTATGACATCATGTTTCACTTCCGTATAACATAATTCGAAGAATTACCGTTTCATTTTTCTTAGATTAATATTTTTTAAAGAAGCTTCGTTGACAAGAGCCACTGCAAAAAAGTAGTAGTAGTAGTAGGACTTCATTAAACTGAAAAGTAAGCAACATAACTAACTAACTCACTGGGACTATCGAATCTGTAGGTTCATGGCCGCGCGCACTTAAGCTCTCCATATATCCCTATCCTCAGCTAATGTTTTGCAATCATTCCCTGTATAATCTACTTCCCTCAAATCATAGGTAATGTTATTCTCCCACCTCATTCTTGATCTACCAACTGGGATTTTTCCCTCTGGTTTTCCTACAAGAAGCTTCAATGCACGTCTTTCATTCCCCATTCGTGCCACATGTCCTGCCCATCGCAATCTACGAGACTTAACTATTCTTGTTATACATACAATGTTATTTACAAATATGGCTTGTCACGGGCAGCAAGCCGTATGTGCTGATGACAGTCTATGTTAGTAAAATCATGTCTAGTAGTAATATAAGGTAGATAGAATAGAACAAAAATAAAGAAATAAACAAAACAATATATAACAATACATTTACATTATACATTAATTAGATTACGTAAAATTATTAAGTACTACTGATATTACACTTTGTTCATATATTCATTTATTCACTAATGAGTGTTTCTTAACGACGGCCTCCTGTTAAGTGGTACCGTTGCACAAATGAGACGGGCTTAATATTATATCAAATTTTAGATAAATCCACAATGGGATAGTAAAAACCAGGTTATTGAAATAAGCACATAAATAAGTAAATGCAATTATATATAATTATATTTAACATATTTAATTAAGGTGAGTATATATACTTATAACTGTGTCGCTTTCACCTCACGGGAAATTAAAATAAGTTGTTTGACTAAAAGATAACATAAAAAGAGGAATGTTTCTATTTGCTTTATATTAGCTTGACCTGTATCTGTCTATCTATGTAACGGACCTGTATCTATGTAACGGAATATTTGAACACGATTTTCGCCCACGTAAAATCGTTGGATCGTCTTGAAACTTTGTATACTTGTAAAGGACCCATGACAATACAATAATTTAATAATTGTGTTCTAACATCCTGGCCAGAATCATCAGAAAATTAAAAAATAAATAAAAACCGCATAATAGGTTGCGGACTGACCGACATTTTAGTCAATCTTTGTAAGAGCTCTCTGTTGGTAGAGCGGTGGACTGTACTGGTACATAATTTCAATAAACAATAGGTCGATGGCTCGAATCCTGCCCGGAGGATTTTTTAGAAGCGTATTAAGCATGGGATTCCGGTTTATGACAATCAAACTAAAAATAGAAAAAATAAATAATAGATTAAATAACTAAAACAAAACGCTTTATTAGAAAACCAAACTAAAAAATATAAATAAATAAAACTTTAAAATAACTAAAACAACACGCTTTATTAGAAAACCCAACTAAAAAATGAAAAATAATTTTAATTTCCAACACGCTTCGGATAAAATTAAAATGTTCAACAAAAAAATAATCATCTCCCAACACATCTAAAATAAAACTATAGTTATCTACAAGAAATAATTTTACCATCAAACGCGTGGGGTACTTTTTATGGTTTTTACGTTTTCTTCTTAGAGACTTTACTTTTACCAACATCTGTTAATTATCAAATATATTAATTGATATAGAGCACCCCAGGCTTTTGATAGTAAAATAATATATTTGTAGATAACTCTAGTTTTATTTTAGGTGTGTTGGAGATGTTGTTTTTGTTGACCACTTTTAATTTTATCCCAAGCGTGTTGGAAATTAAAATTATTTTTTATTTTTTAGTTGGTTTTTCTAATAAAGCGTGTTGTGTTAGTTTATTTAAACTATTGGTTATTAATATACAAGACCTAAATGAGCCTGAACAAAAACATATTAGCTATGACATTAATAAGCCTCTTAGGCTGGATCTCGAAATATTGAATCAATAATATTCTATGTAAGTACCTAAAACATAAGCAGTCTCACGTGAGTCTCTTATAGGCGGCATCCGAGTGGAAGCAGTCCGGCTCTGATGAACTACATGGGGTGAAGCGTCATCTCTCTACACCCCGACGAATATCTCTTTTGGGGATGAAACCCCGAGTTTATATACTTATAACTGTGTCGCTTTCACCTCACGTTATAGTATCTGCGTAATATGTTTTCGTGACAATACGTGACAGGAACGAGGCAAGCGGATATGTACGTATGTATTTTTATTGAATAAACAGACAGAAAATACCATAATAATCATATTACACAGATAATTAAATATAGTGACTCCTTTTTATGTCTATAATTTCCGGGTTATCACAATATTAATAACGGGCCCAAAAAACAATGTCTTTACAAAGCCTGTACATTTTGGGGATTTGCAGTGTTTTTCCTATTTACCGCGTTTTGTCCAGAAATTTATCCACGTTAATTCAATTATTTGGGTTTACCGTTAAGTCGTAGCATGCCAATCTTTCATGATTTGAATTTAGAAATATTTCCGGTAACGACTGATACCTCTAATATTCTATATCGTTACACTTTCCTAGTACATGTATTTGAAAGTATAATAGTGTACGTTTCCAGAGTTGAGTCTATATTAAATTCTTTCTGCAGCTCATTCATATTTACAATAATTGATCCTAGGAGTTTTAATTCCGCCACTTCTTCAAGCAAAAGGGCTACAGTGTTTCGAAATTATTACTCCGAAAGAGAATAATTGAATGTAGTCCTATACATGTGGGGTAGTTCTTTCATAGACAAGGTTTTTTAAAGAAGATAAAACGAACTAACTCCATGGCCTAGAAAGCCCTTGTCCTACCAGCCGGCTGCTGGACTCACACCTACTTATGTTATTCACAGAAGTTGGCAAACATCTATCCAGTACAAGGGTGGTACGTGATCTGTATGTCGCGCCACCAGCCGCTATAATTGGTTCTCACAACCTGGAACCGCTTCTCATTGTTACTACCCAAATTGCTGACGCTGCTGGTTGGGCACTAGTCCCATGCTGTCCTAAATTATATGAGGAAATTTCTTCCCGCAAGGGGACTCGAATTAGCGCAAGTCCCGTATCTCTGAAACAAGGTAACTTGCATTAAAGCGCTCGGCTACTGCGCGGGACAAACTAGAAAAAAGGCGGTTATAATTTTGAATACCACAAGAAGCTAAAATGTGTAAACGTTCGTTCATTAGAGAAACAATCTTGACAATATATGGGTTTTACACGAATATATCCAAGGCATATATGTTTATTAATGAAGAAATTTGAGATATACCCATGGACTCAAGGGATAAATACCTGAGTTATCAATTGTTAACATTGTTTTTAATTGATACTCATACTCTAATATTAAAATTCAGTGGAGACTTCGGATGGAGTGGAATCGTGAGATAGCTTAAGACGTCAATTAAGAAAATCTAATCAACGCTATTTTCAAAATTTAGTTTTTAAGGAATCACTATATTTCAGGAGTTTTTCTGATACTCTAAGAGCTGGGGATTTATTATATAACTGATATTTTGATTTCGTCCTATTCTTAAAAATGTTCTAAAGCCATCTCTTAAAATTCCATACTCCTGTTTCATTTTATCAGGCCTACTTCTTCTTTCCTTTTTTCTCAGTTTTACCTCTCGTCTTATAGGTACTATTTACATGCCACACGCCACTTGGGCCTTAGAGTGGCATGACCTGTCAGGAGATTTTAAACTGTGGAACACGCGCATGATTTTTTGACCCACATGAAATTGAGGGCCTACCGAATGAGGATCTGCTCAATGCCAGGCCTCCTTCTAGATATCTCAAGATTAAGGCGAAACGTACCACTTACACAAACATTCATACTAACCTTAGCGCATATGATGATGATTATGATGACCAGATGATAATCGGGGAACGGTTGGGCCTTAACATTTATTGACATTTGACACACAGGTGAGAAAGGCACCGAGAAACATCACCCAGAAACTTGTCCTGGTCGGAGATCGAACCTGGTTCCGCTGCGTATGAGGCAACAACACTACTCATCGACCACACCAGTGGACTTCAAGGATTTCATAAGCTAAAATACTATTAGTTATCGTATTGTAACTAACTGTTACTATAATAATATCCTCAACTCGTGTCCAACTCTGTGTCGGATCGATGGATGAGATGAAGCACCTATATTTTTAGTGGTCTTTGAACAACAAGGGTACAGATCGACCACTCCTGGCGCACCCTCACAGAGGGTATGCAGGAAATGAAACGAAGTGGATGAGATGAATAAGGAAACATTTTGGAATACAATTTGTGGCAGGGGCAAACGGGTAAGTCGCCGAGAAAAATTTGCCAAGCTGGTTTTCGTCCACCGCGAAACTCACATGGAGTGACCGAGACCCGATCTGGAGACCCAGAGGTGAGAGGACAGCGTATAAAACCGTTTGCGCCACGGAACTGCCGGTTACTGTTATTATTGAGAACGAGCAGAATGCCGAACACCAAGACTCAACATTCTCGTGAATGATCGTATGTAGCAGTGGATGGAATCAGCTTACGATGTTTCAACACGTTTCGCAGTATCTACATTAACTTTGCTTCAGGGAATATCATAGTTTCAATCCATTACTGAACCCCTCGCACATTAATCAAGGCCTGCAATATTTCGTGTCTCTTCCCCATTCCAAAAAAAAAATATGTCTATATTAAAACAAAACAATCTAAAAAAATAACATATCTGTTTTCATGAAGCTATGTTGTAACTATTCAATTAAATAACTAACCCTAGAGATGCGAGTTTTTTTTACTATTGTTTACACAAACATGTTTAATTAATATGTATGTGTGGGGGTGTGTTAACCAATTGGATACAAATATAAATGAGTATTGGAGTCGATGAGAGAATGGTTGGGACGAAGTCTCCTGGGATATTGGTGCCCAATTATACCTGCTGGATGACGTGTGCACTGAAAGCTTGACATACATTATACTATAACATCGCGTACATTAATCAGGCCTTTACTGATTGGAAAACATACTAGTCCAAACATAAACATTTTATTCTACACTATTTTCCCTATTTTGATTACCAGTTTCACTCAGTTTTTTTATATATTATTTTCGCTTGCAATTCAACTCAGGATGATGTAGTTTGGAATTTGTGCCTGCATTATTTGCAACAAAAAAGGATAGTATACAGTAATTAGCTTTCGATGACGCAGTTGTTTTCAAAATGCATACATTTAACATGGTATTTTAAATTGTATGCATATATATTTTATTATCAAATAACAAACTAACTCTCTCGCACCGTCGAATCTGTAGGTCCATAGCCGCGCGGATATAAACTCTCCATATATCCCTATCCTGAGCTAAAATGTTCCAATCATTCCCTGTATAATCTACTTCCCTCAAATCAGAGTTAGGTATTCTTCCACCTTATTCCTGGTCTACCAACTGGATGTTTTCCCTGTGGTTTTCCTACAAGAAACTTCCATGTACCTCTTTCATTCTCCATTAGTGCCACATGTCCTGCCCATAGCTGTCTACGAGACTTAACTGTTCTCATTATATATTTTCCATGTAAGGATAACGTAGATATATTTTATGATTAGGTAGGCCTACAATTAATATTTCTATTTCAGTACAATAAACAAATAGTATGAATTTAAATGAAACAATTAGTCATTGGCATTTTCGACCACGGTGGTCTAGTGGTTATATTCCTTGTGTTTTAGTAGCGATGGTCGCAGTTTCAAACTCTACCGGGGTCGATGCATTTTTAGGATAGAAAAATCCAAGGAACACGATTTCCGAAAGGGACTTTTAGCTGTTGTACCCGAGTCCGAAGATTCTCAGGCTTGTAAGAGAATCTTAAGCCTGGAAAAAGAGGCCTCGTAAAAACATTTACCGACATTCATCATCCAAGTAGTATTTTAGTTGCCTACTACAGTCTCATTGGGTCGGTATGCTGACAACATGCCATTCATGACATGCGTATGGAAATAAGCGTACTTAATTATCTTGATCTAGAAACTCCCAACATAGGAGAGTTTCCGGCTAGAATCAAAGGGCCGTAAAGCCAATAAGTATGTATGAATTGAATTAATGTAACGTTAGATTAAATAATTCTTATCAATCACCGTAAATGACGTCAAATTTACTCATGTTAATATATATAAGAACTTATTACCGTAATGTTACGCAAATGAAACATATTTATAATTATTTTTGGGACGCATAAAAGTCATGGGTCAAACCGCGTGTAGAGTTTTTAGGTTAAACCAGAGGATGGTGTATGTCTCCGTTACCTGATTACCCACATTTTGTGGGGGGAAAAAACTGACACTAAATATAGTTAATTATGAAATGGTGAATGGAGGCTCCGTCACGCAAGAGGTTAGATGCTCGTCTCAAACTGATGAGGCCTAGAGATCAAATCTCGATCAGTGTGGGTTTCGAAGCTTGGGCAAGATTTTCTCGGGTCCTCCTATTTTCCCCAGACACAAATTTCATTCCACCATTTCTCCTTATTCATCTTATCCATTCCGTTTGTTCATCTGTCCATGTGAAGGTGCTACATGCGTGGTCGGTCGGCACCCTTGTCGTTCAGAGATCTTTACAACTATAGGGATTCATCTCGTCTCATCCCCCTACCCGAATCTGAGTTGGGAACGAGCTGAGCATATTTATTTATTCAATGTATAAATTTATCTTGGTGATGAAATGTGAATCTAGTATGTATTTGCTTTAACTGGGGGATACTATGGGCCAACTTCATGCGGGTTTACAGGCACTGGTATTTGAGAGGATAAGAGTTCCAAACGCTTCCGTTGAGACTGTTTTTTGATTGAATTCAAGCTTGAGTTATGAGAAATATTGATATTGGTTGGCTACAATAAGTAAACAATAACTCTAAGAGCAAGAGTTGGAAACATATGCTAAATGTATACCATGGAGAAAATTTGATTACAATCATTTAATATGTAAAAACTGAGCTACCAACTTAAAGAAAAGTCTTGTTCAATAAACGTAAAGTACTGAATACCAAATGTCGTGATTCTGAAGGGATGATGTGAGTTGCGTCCAATACCTTTTTAAGTACGTGAGTTGCGGCCCGGCGTGTTTTTCTAAGTACGTGAGTTGCAGTCAGAATAAAATGCCCTATGGTTAGTGGTATACAAGACAAATAACTGTTTTGTCTCATCTGTTGATATGTATCGATATTTCAAATGACGTAGATGTTGTTTTGTCTCACCTGTTGGTACGTATATTTATTTCAAATCATGTAGATGTTGTTGTGTCTCACCGTTGATATGTATCGATATTTCAAATGACGTAAATTTTTTTTGTCTTATCTGTCATAAGTATAACGGTTGGCTCACATACAGTGATAAGCTTTAGTCAATCATGGAACGAATGTTGAGTGAGAAAGGGCATAATGTGCTTGTAATAGAAGGTTTCAAATTCATATTCCACAAAACTTTGGCTAATGGATTACAGCGATGGACCTGTAGCCTTAAAACGTGCAAGTGCTTTCTAAAACTTGATGGTAGCAACAGTGTAGTAGAGAAGATGACAAATCATAACCATGAAAAAGTAAGTGAGAAAATGCGTCAGCGACAGAATATTAGTAATGCAGTGAAACGAAAGACAATGGAAGATGTGTGCACAAGATCAACAAAATTAATCCATAAAGAACTTAGTGTTGGGGATAGAGAAAGTATTGACAAATGTGACATTGAACTGAGCTGATGGAAAATTCAATATGCTACGGTAGAACATCTGTGCGACCGAATTTGCGACGTACATTGGAAGAGTGTCATAACGCCGTGGAAAATATTCACCTGAAGACAAACAAAGATGAAGACTTCTTACTTATTAATGATAAAAAATCAAATATAGTAGGTTTTCCGACAAAAACAAACATCACTCTACTGTGTGACACGGACTATTTATATATGAATGGACTTTCAAAACTGTTCCTAAGCTTTTTAATCAGCTATTTACCATCCATGTTGTAATAAACGATATGTACGTACCACTGGTGTTTTTTCTACTTTCAAACAAATCATCGTCTATTTATTGTGAAGGACTGAAAATTTGAATGAGTTATGCAGCAAGTTTGGTCTGATTTTAAATTTATCATATGTTCGTTGTTAACTGCCTTCAAAAATTTCCATCTCCTCGAGTACGTTTATCTTCGCTGGATTATTTTTTTCTGTGCATAACTATTAGGGTGGTTTCAATATCTAACATACAATCTCCTTCATGTATAACGTGTTTTGCATAGCTTGATTTTCCTTCTGCGTGAATAAAGTCTCGGAAATGTTATTTAAATCTGATATTAAAACTTCTTTTTGTTCTTCCTATATAAAATTTGTTACAATCTTTACATATCAATTTATATACTACTTTGCTACTTAAAATGTTATTTCCTTCGATGTTATTGCCTATTATGTTGTTTAGTTTATTAGTTCTGTATGCCATTTTTACGTTTTTGTCATCTTTCTTTAGTGTATTGGCTAATTTTAATGATTCTTTTTCTGTATATGTAAGTGTTCTCTATGTGTTTTTGTTGTTATCAGATTCTCTTTCAAGTTTAGTTATGTTAGATATATTGTTCTGTCCCTTTTGTTTATTTACGAGTTTATTTATAATTTGTTCATTATAGCCTATGGTTTTTGCCACATATTTAATATAGTTGAGTTCTTGAATATAACTGTCTCTGCTTAATGGAAGTTTAATCATTCTATTGATTAAGCTGTTAAATGTACTTATTTTTTGTTGAAAAGAGTGGGTAGAAATTTTGTTTATGGCAAGAGCGTTGTTTGTAGGTTTCCGGTAGATGCCGATTTCTATTTCATTATTGTTGTGTAGGTCCACCGCTGTGGTCCCGAGGTAGCTAACTGCCTTTTCGCGCAGCGGGCCTGGGTTCGATCCCCGGATGGGACAGTTTTTCTGGGTGAGGTTTTCTGGGTGAGGTTTTCCTCACCTGTGAGACAAATGTCAGGAAAAATTTAAGGTCCAAACGGTCCCCGAAATCATATGACCATCATCATCATCCTTATCATTATCATCTTTCACCGGTGTGGAAAGCAACGGGAAGCTACCACACCTACAATTCCCTAGTAAAGCTGGAAGCATAGAATGAAAATGCTATGATTGCAGTGAAGGACCTACCTTCGGGCAGAATTACTATGGATGGATTGTTGTGTAGATTTTTTGTTATAGATAAATCTAAGTAGTTTATATTATTATTAACTTCTATTTCCTCGGTGAAAGTGATTTTTTTCATGCATGTTATTTATGTCTTGTAATATGTCTTTTTCTTTTCTATTTTTTTCTGTCATAAATTACTAGTACGTCATCGTCATATCTTATTATCAGTTTTATATTAATTTACGTATTGGTTCCTCGAAATGTTTATTTTCCAGTTCCTGTAGGAAGATTTCGGCTATTATTCCGGACATAGGAATCCTAATCGGGATCCTATTCTTGAATAAAAATTTCATTGTTAAATTGGAAGTAATTTCGTTTTATTTTTGTTGTTATTAAATTTATTTAACTAATTGATATAATTTTCTTCAAGTTGACTGTCTGTTAGGTTTTATTTTAATATGTTTACTGTGTCATTTATCGGGATATTTCTGTAAAGGTTTTTTTTATGTCGAATGATGTTATTTTAGTCTTTCTATTGATTTCTAAATTATGTAGTTTGTCTGCTAGCTTAAATGAGTTCTTAATTGTATAATGATTCTCAAGTTTGAAATAATTTTTTATTTTCTGAGCTACTAATTTAGAAGTTTTATAGTTAAGATCATAAGCTGTTAGTTTATGCTGATGATGTAGTATTGTTGGCCGATAGCGAGGAGATACTAAAGAACAACACACACACACTATTGAGTAGTACTAAGAAATTAGGACTGGAAGTAAATATCAATAAAACTAAATATATGGTCACACGTAGAAATTCATTATATAATGGAAATGGACAGCTAATGACAAATGAGGGAAATCTTGAGGAAGTGGCTGAATTCAAATACCTAGGAAAAATGATCACAAATAGGAATGAGATGCACAAAGAAATTAAACATAGGCTCAATTCTGGAAATGCATGCTATTATGCATTGCAGAGACTCTTGATGTCCCAACTCCTTTCAAAAAACGTTAAACTGAAAATATATAAAACTATTATTCTACCAGTTTTTATATATGGTTGCGAACATGGACTCTTACTTTAAGAGAGGAAAGGAGACTACAAGTATTTGAGAATAAAGTACTTAGGAAAATTTTTGGACCAATGATAGATGAACAGACAGGTGAATGGAGAAGACTACATAACAATGAACTACATGGTCTTTATAGGAAGCCAGATATAATAGGAACAGTTAAGTCTCGTAGACTGCGATGGGCAGGACATGTTGCACGTATGGGGAATGGGAGACTTGCATGGAAGCTTCTTGTAGGAAAGCCAGAGGGAAAACGCCCAGTTGGTAGACCAAGAATGAGGTGGGAGAATAACATTAACTATGATTTGAAGGAAGTAGATTATACAGGGAATGATTGGAAAGCATTAGCTCAGGATAGGGATGTATGGAGAGCTTATGTCCGTGCGGCCATGAACCTACGGGTTCGATAGTGCCAGTGAGTAAGTAAGTAAGTAAGTATAGTTAAGATCATTTATGCAATTAACCACTGGTCTTATGGGAATGTTGTTCTTATGGATTTTCGGAAGAACATTAATTACTGGTGGTGAAGGAGTATTATTTATCCATTTGCTGTTTTTGTATTTGTTATGTTCGTTGTAGATTGTGATGGTGACTAAAGGGTATGATTTTTATACTCCTTTATTTGTTTGTTGTACTTTCCTGTAGGATCCTTTTCAATTTTTTGAAAAATGATTTTCTTGTATAGATTGTTTAGTTTTATTAATGTATTCTTCCTTTACCATAATAACTATTGTATTGCCCTTGTCAGCGTTTGTGTGTATTATATTATTGCGCCTAGATTTTGTTTTTATTTTATAAATGTTTGTGAGATTTAGTTTATCTTCAATGTTTATCGTTGGTGAAGTTTATTTTATAACTTTGGCCAGTCTAGACAAATGCTGAGGATGATATAGGAGATATGTCGAAACATGTTCGAGAACAAATCTACATTAAATTGAGGTAAGATGGTTCCAGATTAAAAAAAAAACTTGATTAAAAAACTAAAAATATAACTTCCTAAAATAAACCATTAGGTAGTAGTATTTTATTTAACAACGATCTTTAATACATCACATCATTAGCGTCGCAATTAAAAAGTTGGTTGTTAAATGAATGACAGATTATCCTTATTTCAGACAGAATTCTTGTCAAACGACAGTTGCCGATTCTTCTTAAATAATCGACTAAGATAATTCGTAGTAAAATTACAAAAGAGTAAGAATTAAATATGTAAAGGACAGATTTAGATAGGGAGCTTGGACACATGTTTGCTTATAGAGGTTTAATTTCGGCTTGGGTTTATTGAAGCTGGTAGAATCTAGAAGCTTGAACGCCAGGATTTGGTTCGAAACCTGAATAATGCAAGACTGGAAATGCTGATGAATAAGTTATTTTGCGGCGTTCCATCAAGTGCTCAGATTGCAGTGTTGTTGAAGTAAACTGATCAGCAGGCTTCCGTCAATCAATTGCTCCGACACACGTCTTCAGTCGCAATATGCATGTGCCAGGGGCTGAACTACGCAAGTTTGTTACCAACTCAACTTCTCCTTCCATATCTTTGAACAAGTTTAAACTTGTCAAAAACACAGCTTATTTAAACAGAGATTGCAATTTGTTTGCGAATTTCGAACAAATGTGGCTACAATCGGTCCAATTTAATAAACATAAAAAATTCAATATATCAAGGATTGCTGATAATTTGACACTTTTGAGTCACGCTTATACAAATATTTGTTGCTAAATAATTAATTTTTCTCAGAACTAAATGTTTTCTGTCAATACAGAGTTTTTTTATCATTCTCATTTTTCTATCTTGTACATTTTATATTTCATTCATAAAATCTAGATTAAATCAAACTATATTTTAATTAATAATTGGACATCGTTATGCATCGACCGGCTATGCAACATTATGTAAGTTTCGAGATAAATACATTTAAAGTTTAAGGCAAACTTCACTATTTATTGTAGCGCAAACTAACAATACTGGATATTATAAGTTATTTTCTTGTTTGGCAGTTATCAATCAACAATCTAACAGCGGTAACATTTGGCGCTTAACTGCGTGATACAAAATTTATATTAGAATTTCTGAAGGTGTGGTTTCATACCCGTTTGTTGCAAAACACAGAATCTCTCTTAGGTCTGATGGCGTTTACATTTTCTTTAATAATAAATATTTAAAGATTTGGCGCTAAAATTTTGCATACACTTACTTCGTGAATCAGTGCAACAGATGGAATCAAATTATCATTTTTTAAATACAGATTAGCCGGTTCATGCATAACTACGTCCAATTATGTTGTATATATAACATGTAATAATTTTATTTATTCTAATTTAGATGTAAGAATAATGTCTGCCTTTTTCTTTGCTATACTGGTTTAATGGTAGTGAAGGGCTCAACTCTGCAGGATAAAATAAAGCAATACTAATGATAATAATAACAGTAACAATAATAATAATAACAGTAACAATAATAATAATCCATCCATAGTAATTCTGCCCGAAGGCAGGTCCTTCACTGCAATCATAGCATTTTCATGCTATGCTTCCAGCTTTACTAGGGAATTGTATAGGTGTGGTAGCTTCCCGTTGCTTTCCACACCGGTGAAGGATGATGGTGATGATGATAATGATGAGGATGAAGATGATGGCCATATGATTTCGGGGACCGTTTGGGCCTTAAAGTTTTCCTGACATTTGTCTTACACGGTGAGGAAAACCCCGATAAAAACCTCACCCAGAAAAACTGCCCCGACCGGGGATCGAACCCGGGCCCGCTGCGTGACAAGGCAGCACGCTACCTCGAGATCACAGCGGTGGACATATTAATAATAATAATAATAATAATAATAATAATAATAATAATCATAATCATAATAATAATCATAATCGGAACTGGCTACTCTTGCCTAAACCAGGAAGTGAAGAAGATAATAATAACAATAATAATAATAACAGTAACAATAGTAATAATAATAACACTGACAATAATAACAGTGTCAATAATAATAATAATAATAATAATAATAATAATAATAATAAGAGAAATTATGGGTGTAGAAGAGGAGCCGGACATCATAGACATTATAGAAAAGGAAAGATTACAGTGGTATGGCCATGTCAAAAGAATGCCAGAGCAAAGATTGCCTAAAATTGTTATGGAATGGATCCCAATGCAAAGCAAGTAGAGAGAAAAACCGAAGAAAACTTGGATAGAAGGGGTACAAGCAGCTATGAATATCAGAGGATTGGAGGAAGATCAATGGATGGACAGAGAGGAATGGCGTTTGGTTTCCGGAAGACGGCGGCAGCTGTCATGATACCGGATGAATAATAATAATAATAATAATAATAATAATAATAACAATAATAATAACAACAGTAACTATAACAATAATATGGAATCAAATTGTGGACTCTTACTTTATGGGTTGAAATATGATTAGGAGTATTTGAAAATAAAGTTCTTAGGCGAATATCTGGAGCAAAGAGATAAACATACAGGTCAATGGAGATGAATACATAAAAGCGAGTAGGCCTACATAATATTTATGGGAAACCTGATGCAATAACAAAATCTCGTAGACTGCAATGGGTAGCACATATAGCACGAATAGTGAATGAAAGAGGGGGTTGGAAACTTCTTGTAAGAGAACCAGAGGGGAAAGTTCCCAGTAGTTAGGCCATGAATGAGGTGGTAGAATAATATTTACCGTACTTTGAAAGGTGATGATAGGAAAACATTAAATCAGGATAGGGATGTATGAAGAGCTTATGTCCGTGCGGCCATGAATATATGTATTCGTTATTGATGTAGTTACAACAATAATAATAATGTTAGTAATAACTGTACTATTAAAATTAGTAGTAAGAATGATAGGAATGATAATATTAATCATTTTATATTAGTTTAGTGTCTCTCGTTGTAGTTACTTGTACAGGCCCCGCACGATCCATGACTTACAGGGATTTGAAACTCTGGATCAATCACACACTTACTATTTTTTTACAACACACTGACATGCCGGATGAGTGATCACCTCAGTGCCAGGGCCACCTCCGTTACAATACTAACATTTAAGACACTCCACTCTCTCATACATTCATACTAAACGAGGAGAAATATATTGATGATTGTAATGACCATATGTTCGGGGAACATTTGAGACCTCGTTTCCTGACATTTATCTTACGAGTGAGGAAAAACCCCCAAAAAGAACCTTACTTAGGAATCTTCTCCCGACCGGATTTTGGAACCCGGATCTGCTGCGTACGAGTTAACGACGTTTCTTCGTGACGACAGCGGTGGATTGTAATACAATACAGTAATAATAATAATAATAATAATAATAATAATAATAATAATAATAATAGTAGTAGTAATAGTAATAATAGTAATAATAGTAATACTATTAATAATGATGGTAATAATAGTAATAATAATATTGGTAATATTAATAATAATAATAATAATAATAATAGTAATAATAATAATAATAGTAATAATAATAATAATAATAGTAATAATAGTAATAATAACAATAGTAATAATAATAATAATATTAATAATAATCCATCCATAGTAATTCTGCCCGAAGGCAGGTCCTTCACTGCAATCATAGCATTTTCATGCTATGCTTCCAGCTTTTCTAGGGAATTGTGTAGGTGTGGTAGCATCCCGTTGCTTTCCACACCGGTGAAGGATGATGATGATAATGGTAAGGATGATAATGATAAGGATGATGGCCATATGATTTCGGGGACCGTTTGGGCCTTAAAGTTTTCCTGACATTTGTCTTACAGGTGAGGAAAAACCCCGATAAAAACCTCACCCAGAAAAACTGTCCCGACCGGGATCGAACCCGGGCCCGCTGCGTGACAAGGCAGCACGCTACCTCGAGACCACAGCGGTGGACATTAATAATAATAATATTAATAATAATAGTATTAATAATAATAATATTAATATTATTATTATTATTATTATTAATCATAATAACTACGGAATATGAAACAATCTGAATATTATTCTCCCACCTACTGTACGCTTGGCTATTCTAATGGCCTTTTATCGAAACGTTTCGTAGGAAATTGAATGAATTTCTGCTCCATACATCAAAGCTACATGACCTACCAATTTCAGTCTTTCAGAATTAATAACCCTGAAAATATTAGGAAAATGACATATATAAAGTTCCTCATTATGAAGTTTCCTCCATTATTCATTCCGATCCCTTGTAGAACTGAATATTAGACTTACGATCGTCTAACAGAATTATTTTAGGTTTTATTTCTTTAATGTATGAAGTCATGTATCATACATATATAATACCACAGGTAAGATAACCGTTTATACATTTTAATATTCTACACTAAAACTTTGTCCGTCATAATGTCTTTTATGAATTAAATATAGTCGAAAGATTTGCTCCAGTTGATGAACTAGTTTCCTTTGTGTTATATGATTGCGATGATATAATCATATTTCCTCTTATATTGATAAAATATGAAGTTGTTTTTCCTTTATCTAAAAAAAGTTGGCGTTGTGTGGTGCCACTTCTGAAAGACATTGTGTGTAGCATTATGAGAAAGAAGTAAACTTCTTCTGTCCAGTCAATCTCTGTCTCAAATACAAGTGTATTTTCCCCTCAGATATCTTAAATTGTGTTTCCTTGGTCTTGAAATTCTTGAAGAGATCTGTTTATCTCCTATATTGGTTCGATTCAATCACAGAAACGGCCAAAAGGTTAATAGGAAGCTTAGTTTTTGAGCTGAATTGCGAAGAAAGCTTTTGAAACTTTTCTGGCTGAAGAGAAGTTCCGACAATGCCCAAGAACTTTGTCTATACGAAACAATCAGGCGCGGGAAGCGAAAGAGAATAAGTGGATGAAGATACGAAAATAAATAGATATAGTGGACAAGGCTACTCAACATTCTCCATCATGTCTACAATGGGCATAATTTTTAGCTGCAATAAAAGCAATTTCTATGCTTACCGGTACTCTTAGTTAATGAAAGTTGTCCTCATCTGGATAAAAAATTCAACCTTCACAACGTAACAGGAGATAAAATCCTTGTATGGAATATTATGATGGTGATTTTGTTCCTGATTAATTAATTAGATGTATGATGAGTGAGTCAGTGTGTTACATATATTATTTTTTGATTTACTGTATTATTAATAATTGATAACTATAGACTATGTGTGTATAGAAGAGATGCGTCCAGTTAGTGTTATCAGCTGTTATTTGTTTTACGATTCTATATTCACATCTGAACTAGATGATTTTTCGTTTATGGCATTTTTATATTTTTTAAAGAATCGTTTGGTGTGAAACCGTGTGTGCCACATTCCCTTAGTCGTGTATAGTACTGTAGCAAGTTTCAGTAATAGAAATAACATAAGTACTATTACAAATTAACGAAATTAAATTCATGAGATTCTGAAATACTGTACAGAATAATGCTGTTTTAAAATAATGGAAATATTTCATTAATATATCTGGCACGAAGTGAACAGATTACTTTAAGTATTCTACAAGAAAATGTCAAATGAAAGTTTTAAATAATTAACAATGAACTCAGATTGACATGTGATACCCGTAGGTTCAATCCCGCATACACTAAGGCCATCGATTGTTCTCTCAACCCAGACAACCGATTTTCAGGTAACTATGATCCATCGGAAATTATTCTTCTAGCTACGTCTAACCCTTCCTAATAATTTATTTTCCAAGGATTGGGCAATCGATATTTTGTAAGTATCTCCACTATCGTTCAATCGAGCTACCTAACTTGTCCATCTCACTTTGACTTAGTAACCCTGACAAAATTGTGAAGCTTCTCCATTAACACCCTTTAGGACATAGAATAATCGTTTTAGGATCCTATTTTGAATATTTTAGTTTGTCTTAAATATAAGATATAATTTCACTTCCGATGGAGTATGCCTACATCTGGAAAAATCGTATCATAAATTTCAATCCTGAGATTAAAGTGGACAGAGAAAATTATTAGACAAGAAGGATATAATACAGGCGAATTTTAACTGAGTAGTAGCACGAGGTTATTAGTTTATGTACTTTTTATTAATATTACTAGCTAATACCCGGCGTGAGCTGCTCCACCTAAATAAATGATAATGTGTTTTTGCATTTAGTTGAATAAGTAAAAGGAAAAATAAATATAAATTTATATCGTTATTATTTTTATACCCCGCGCTGATTATCCGACGTTGCTCGGGAATCTATGCATTCTGATGTACTTGGCATAAATGAGTTGAAAGACAAAATTCGTTATTTTGAGTTATCCATATAAGAATACCCGCCGTGTGCTGCTTAAGCTTGCCCGGGAATCTACTTATCCCGATCTTCTTGGCATCAATGAAAGACGAAATCGGTTATTTTGAGTTATCATTAAAATATAAACATACGCTCTCGCGGACTTTTCTGTAGAGGTTTGAGAGATATTCAATTCTGTGTACAATAATTTTGTGTATTTGTTATGGTTTAGTCAGCGTAAGCAATTTAGCTTGCAAAAAGCGACATTTTTTCACTACAGAAGGTGATGTTTAAGGGTGAAGGGCTTGGGCATTAAAATTGTCTTATAACCTATAATCTTTCCGGGATATACTGAAGATTTTGCAAAAAGCCCCATGACATTCGGATGAATGGTATGACAGCACATGGTTGCCCGGGAATCTACGTATCCCGATCTTCTTGGCATCAATGAAAGACAAAAATGGCTATTGTGTGTTATCTGTAACAGATAAACATATGCTGTCGCGGACGTTTTTGTAGAGTTTTTTGAGATATTGAATTCTGTGTACATTAATTGGGTGTGTTTGTTATGGTTCAGGCAGCGTAAGCCATTTAAAGGTAAGAAGAATGGACGTTTTCACGTTTTTCACTAGAAAGGGTGTTTTTTAAGGGTTTTCGGAGTTGTGTCTCGACTCTCTTATAGCCTATGTTCTTCCCGGGAATCTCCTGAACATTTTGCAAAAAACCCCATTACAATCGGATCAACGGTATGGCCGCACATAAAGTACGAACAAACAAACAAACATACAAATATACAAACAAACACACAAAAAACAAACATTCCTTTTTATATATTAGATTTTTGATCAATTAAAATGATCTGGATATTTGAATGCTTTCACTGTTTTTTTATATTAATTCTTACTTAAATCACGACGTATCTCCACGTATTCGTCTTATTTCTGTTTACATAAGATTTTTAATATCAAAATATATTATTGATTAATTAATTATTTGATAGTATCTTAATTTTTATAGGCGTCTCGGGGTTTTAGCGGTCGCATTTGGATCAGATTTCCGAGATTCTATCGCAGCCAAATTTGAGGCTCTGACTTCCAGCAATGGAGAAATTTCAAGGTACAATAGTTTTAATATGGAGTGTAGAATAAGTAATAAGTTGAAAAAAAAACAAATGGATTTAGTGAAAGATGTTGTTGATGAAGGGTGAGGAGAATCGTTAGAAAATAATACAGCACGACTTAGGACGGCCCATAGATCTCTTTCCAAGTGGACGGTAGTGAAAGATGGCTTTCTTGACTCGGTCCACAGACAAACTGTGTACATGAATTTTTTAATAGAAATACGCTCCGAATATAGACAGCACCGGAAAATATTCTAAGAAGAACAGTAGGGCCTATACATTTACTGCGTTAATTTTCTAAGTGAACTGGATGATTATTTTGTCATAAAATTCGCTATGTACACTAACTGGCAATATGTAATCCTGAATTTTTAGCCGCAATGACATACGCTGTTCCTCTGGTTTTTGTCAGAATTCTGCATGCCCCTATTTCATTCCCCATACGCGACACATGAACTTCTCCATCGCAGTGTATGAGATGCAATTGTGCTTATTGCATTTGGATTTCCATAATGGTATTATATCTCGCCTCTTCGTTTCATGGTCCAAAAATTTCCCTAACAAATCCAGTAATCTTATATCAACACAGAATATCATATTTTGCATAATTGCTAAAAAAATTGTGTGAAAAAACGAAAGTGCACCATTTTTTCATTCTTTCTTCAGAGTATGAGTATAGTGTGAAATTGGATTTAAATTATTAATAGTCATTTTAAAAGTTTTTAATAAGTTCACTCATAACTCTCCTTGTTTTATATTAGGAACATTTTTAACTTCATTTATTATGAGATATCGCTTACGTTTTCTTGCTTTTGAACGGAAATTAGTATTCTTTTTGCATAAATGAGTTAGAGTTGGAAATTGAAAACACAGGCATGGAAATCATACATCATCATAAGTGGTATGTGCAGTGCGTCCATGCTGCTAAGTATCGTCTATTCTATGGTCATCAGTTAGACGACCCACTATCATATATATATCTCATTGAGGCAAATCCACACTTGAGTCAGAATTACCACTCCACAATAATTACAAACATGTATTTGCGTGTGTTTTTCCCATCTGACAATTAGCCTACACAATTTGACAATGTTAGGTTCAATTGAAGAGAAATTACTTGTCTTTAACGTATCTAGAAATTTACACTCAACAGGAATGACGCAATTAGAGATCAAACATGTCAAGACAAAACGTCCTTAACACTTTCATAAAATTTTCAGTAAGATCTAATGTAATAGAGATTTTTTCTTACTTTTCAGAAATAATCTATGTTGTCCTCTCTTCTGCTGTACAAGCGTAAACACTTTAACTTGCTATAGCCTTCCTCTTTACCTTTAAATGTCCAATGGCTCACGGATCTTAGAGGGGCCCGTTTTGTCGGGTGAGAATTTAAACTCTTGGTCACAGCATTTATTTTATTGACTACATAAGCACGCGGAGGATCTCCCTTGATGAGTATTCAGCCCAATGCAATTGTGACCTCTGAGATAATGCGAACAATTAAGACAACACACACCATTCTTACTAATCAACGCGAAATTATATGGATAATTGTTATGGCCAGATAGTGTTCTGGGGCTAATTGGGCCTGAACGTTTCTTAACATTTATCTTACAGTCGAGGAAAAATCCTGTAGAAATCCTCACTAAGGTATTTTGTCCCGATGGGGACGAATCCGGAACCACTAAATTACAACAGTGGAATGTAAAGAATGAATATATAAATATTTTAAATTTAATTGAATTAAAATAGAATGGTAAAAGTCATAGACGAGTGAAGTGGTTGCTTTCACTAGATATCATATGAGAGTACAGTAGGTCATCTGATAAGCGAGACCAAAAGCTTCGACCATAATTTTCATTTTCGTAATAATATTTTCCTACTTGTCATGTAAAATTAAAAATTGTCAACAATAGCCTGTGTGTACTCCGTTCCAAATTTTACCAGTGGTACATCCAGAAATCTAACACACGATATTGCAGTCCTTAATGATATCAAGACAGAATTTGAAATACTGTACCTGTTCGTTATTATTTAAAGCTGAGAAAAAATTAGAAAATATGAGGACAAGTAAAAACTGTTTGACTTAGCCAGTGCTTCAGTTGAATCGCGTAAACACAAGTTGATAAATCAGGAATGATTAACGAATCCCACATGTACAAAAGAAATAGGCTAAACACAATATATTGATCGACTTTTTAAGGAAGTTGTATAATTCCATACGACATTTATGGTGGCACTTAAAGCAGTATAATAAGCGTGTAGTGTAGAAAAATACTCCAATGAGGAAATAAAGCATTTCGGGACCTATGCTCTTACAAGTTTCCAGGCATTTCTTCTCTTTCAACTTCGTAACTAAAATTGAATTAAATGTACATACATACTTAAGGACTTCATAAAGAAGGAGGTATTTAGATATAAACCGACGAAATTCTTTGGACAAAGAGACCTAGAACAAATTTGGGGAAAGGAATCTTATATACTCAATCTAGAATTTAAACAGAGATCAGGGCTTGCTTGGTTCAGGTTAAGCGCATGGAAATTTTTAAAAATTATCGACGATCACGATATGAGAATATTTCCAATGTACGGAAACTTTGTAAGTGAGATACACATGTTAGGAAAATGTAACGATTTGGAATATTGGAGGCGTCAGTTATTACCGGAAAGATTTCTAAATTCAAATCGTGAAAGATTGGCATGCTACGAGTTACTGGAAAGCCCAGAAAATTGGAAAATGTGGGTAGATTTCTGGACAAAACGCGGAAACTAAGAACAACACTCATTCATGAATAAATAAATATGTTAACAAATTGCAATAGCATTAATTCCTAATAATTCTACATAACTAAGTTCATGTATAATGTAATTGTATAGTTATCTAATTGTAATATCATTGTTTTCTTTTTTGTTTTAAGTATATTATTACCAAACATCAACTTATTATAATGGACTATCAACAGCACGTACGGCTTACTGCCCGTGCGACCCATATTTGTAAATAAATTTAATACTACCCAGGTATCCAGGGTCACTCCTTATAATGAAGACATAATACATAATCATTAATGTGGATTTAGAGGAAATAGGCCTGCTGTTTATCAGATTTTAAATGTAATACAAATTCTTAAGAGTAAATTGGGATAAGATGGTGATGTACATTCATGATTAGCCCTATTTTATGTAGACTTTAAAAGGCATCCGGTTCTATTAGGAGGGAGAAATTATAGAGTTTGTATATATTTGTTACTCATAATCTAATGTAAAATGAAGTAGTGTGTAGGATGGATTGTAATGTCTTCAAATCTTAGTTAAGGAATAGTTAAAAACAAAACATTCATGAATTAAGTTAAGTTATATTTTGAAAATTCAGCTTTCAAATAATTAAACACTATTTGCCGGCAATTTTACACTAATCCGAAAGCCTAATTATGCACTTATGATTTACTATTACTTGATAGACGGATTTAATTCAGTACCTAAGTAAGGTCCAAATTTCCTTCTTTTTCTTTCTTAAACTTCTCCCTTTGTTGGCACTTTTACATGCCTCACGCCACACGGGCCTCATATGACACGACTTGTCGGAAGAGGATTTGAATCGCTGGATCACACAGATGCATTTTCGTCTACACAAAGACTTGATGACCCTTCTTGATGACCGAATCTAAATTTTTAAATTATAGTTATTTGTATTTGATGAATGGGTTCCTTTCATCTCGTTATTAAGTTCCGAAGCTACCTTATACTATTTCATGATATACTATTACATTTTAAGTTTGGATTATAGCATCAAATATAGAGAAATTAAAACGTGTAATACAGAATACGTTTTTCTCTATCTCTAATTGTTTGTCTCACACTCCTCTGTAAATAATAAGTTTCTCATTTTAATTCAATTACGCTTTTTATTGTGTTCAATCTATTTTGTTTAATACATTACTGTTGTCTTAAGATTATATGTGAAATATTAACTGTAGTCTTTATATGTATACAACTCATACGTCCCGCGTGGTGACGCGGGTCACCCCTAGCGAGAATACCTTAACCAGGCTATTTTGGTACGCTTATTTAACTACACATTTCAATGAGCGACATTTGGTTAGCACAACGCTTCAGTGAGACATTAAGTAGGAAACTAAGGTGTTACTTGGATGGATGAAGGTCAATTAAATTTTACACAGATGCCTTTTTATTTAGACTTGTGGTTCTTTTACGAGCCTGATACGCTTCAGGCACGGAACCCAGGGCTTAAAGTCACTCCCGGAGGAATTTCCCATTGGTTTGTTCCATCCTAAACACCTATCAACTCCAGCCGGGTTAAAAGACGCGACCCTCGGGACTAGAGGCAAGGAACATAACCACTCCACGACCGCAGTCGATAAATACCAACTAAAAACTATTTGCTAACAAAATTGTTCCGATATTTTAAAAATATAAGTTTAGATGATTTTAATTTTAACTAAAAATCATATTGTTCAATGATGTTACATAAAGAAAAATAAACAAGAATATAGAAGGTGAAACAAACTGATTTCATATTTTCACTGTATCGGAAAAGAAACGCAGAAGTAACCTATATTAAAAATGGAACAACATGATTGAAAGTTTTTCCCCCTAGATTGATATGCAGTGTAGGTATTACACGGACGTTGGGATTGTCTGTCGGAACCAGTAGTCGGTGAATGACATAGAACGGCCGAGCCTGATTTATACATATCGTACGTGTTCTAAACGAGACTTTCCTTTATCTGACAAATTTAGCCTATCCATCACTTCTTCGAAACTCCAATTAAAATCAGGAATTATTATTTTATAGTTTCATTTTGTGCATATAAGCTAATTGAACATGAAAAATGTGAGCCATATCGCACATTGAAGTCCACTTCTAGACTTCGGTTTCAAAAGTATGTAAAGAAACGCATTTAATTTTTTTTTCAATTACGTGATTTTTTATCGCTTTCCTTTCTTTCCTGATTTATCTGTTGTTTTTACTTTGTTTACTTTTCTTCTTTACACGTATATGCCCGTACCCGAGGTGAATATATTAAGATCTGTATCACGCCGGGAAACGACCGGATAGATCTACCAATCTTGCCTCGGCAAGCATTACAGTATACAAAATTGATCCTGAATATATAAAACAATAACATTTTTATGTGCTCAGACCAATTTTCTGGGTAATTAGACATTAAGTTCAGATATTTATCCCCAAATATCTTATAATTTAGAATCGTAAATTAGATTGTTACTAGAACGTGAATCTCACTCACAAGTAGACTCATGGATCCGCCAAATATCTGCCAATATAAAACAAATTAATATAATGGTTTAATCGACATTTTCTGCATATGAGAAAACCTGTCTTCTGGCAAAACTGAATGGGTAACAAGTTTAGTCTAAAACGAACGAATGAATAAGTGCCACTTTTCCTGCACTTCCCAGTGTCGAACTTTGATATCTCTGTACATAGTAAATTGCCGTATTCTGACCTTCGGTATCTTACCTATAAAGTAAAGTAATCCCACTACAGGCCTCAGGAGGCCCTTGGGGCAGTAGGAGGTTAAGGCTCCCACTATTTCTGGACAATCGGGCACTTTGTCAGCCGGGTTGTCAGCCCTGCGTGACGACCGCCTTTATCCCCAGAACAAGCGTCTGGTACTCATTTCCGTTAGAGGCTGAGTCGACACAGGGCCATAGTGCCGCCAGAATGTTTGGGTCAGTTTAAAAATCCTGATCCTCACCGGGACTTGAACCCTCGACCTTCCGGCTTGTAGCTCAGTGCCTTAACCACTACGCTACGGCGTGATATTTTAGTGAAATATGTTAATAACTAAACCTGCTAACTTTTGCAGTTTTAATGATACTTATTTAAGATGATTAGTCCATCGCGTTAGCTTAGCCGATAACAAGTATATTTCCTTAGTAGTTAGTCGTAGTTCAGATGGGCTAGGAGGGATAAACAATTTTATTCACTAGAGTAGACACTATATATTTTTGGACCAAGGAGAGATGAACAGACAGGTGAATGGAGAAGACTACATAACAACGAACTACATGGTCTTTATAGGAAGCCAGATATAATAAGAAGAGTTAAGTCTCGTAGAATGCGATGGGCAGGACATGTTGCACGTATGGGGAATGAAAGACTTGCATGGAAGCTTCTTGTAGGAAAGCCAGAGGGAAAACGCCCAGTAGGTAGACCAAGAATGAGGTGGGAGAATACCTAAATATGATTTGAGGGAAGTAGATTATACAGGGAATGATTAGAAAGCATTATCTCAGGATAGGGATGTATGGAGAGCTTATGTCCGCATGACCATGAACCTACGGGTTCGATAGTGCCAGTAAATAAGAGTAGGCACTATATACCAGGATTACTTTTCAAACCACTCTTCCGTACATGTGTTTAGACATTTTGTAGTAATGTTTGTGACTTGTCCGTCGGATGTGGGAGGACGTCCTGGTCTTTTTCGACAGGATCAGTCTTCGTACCGGCATCGGATTTCACATTCTCCTTTCTCTTTAACATAATCGCTCAACAGAAATACTTGATTATAAGAATACTATGCTTCGTTCCGTACAGATTACAGTTAAACACAGTCTATATAAAGTAGTCTGTTGAAATGCAGCGTAAATTTTAATTAGATAATGTACACAGTTTTTTGCGCATAGTGCGAACTTGGTAGCACATAAAGATAATGTTTGTGACATTAAAAAAATACAAGTACACATACATACTATCTTTCTTTCTCTCTCACTCACTCATTAAGACACACAAACGCCCAAACTGAAATGTATGAGAGATCTTTAAAAAATAATGTGAATAAGATAATATAAAGTTTCCCCTTTAGTAATGAGGATGACAAATGTTTCGTACAGATATAATTTCTTCACTTCCCGTTGACCAAACGAAAATCTTCACGTTTGAGGCAAAATTAAGCTTCCAGAATTCGTTGTTGAAGTTTTGTAATACTCACAATTTGAAAGAATTTTTGTGCCTGTAAAGTAAATTTTAGTATGGATTAAAGTCAAACATTTCACTCTGATCACTCTGGAAAAAATGAAGGGTTAACGATTGGAATGATCAGAGTCACTTTATGATGATTTAACAGTATTTACCTTATAAGGTTATATATCTATAATCTTATCTTTAAAATGGCAAAAATTAATGATTAATAAATTATTTTATTATAGATAAAGTGAAGGCTACCAATTTTTACACATATAGGGAAATTACACTATAAATTGTTTTCTTGAAAAATGGACTACAGTCTTTTGTAGCCGTCACCCTTCAAATGTTTTCTTAAAAGTTGACGTAATAATACAATTTTATTTCCATAAACTTTCGGAAATAGGTTCGGCCAAAACACACAAAGTAAACTCGAGACAAGAGAAATGAAACACTAAACAAAATATATAATATGGAGATAAAAAATCAAATTTAGAATTTTTCAGTAATTATAAAACAAGATGTAACTACAGTGTAGTTAAAACGGCAATTCTAAATATGTATATGGGGAAATCAAGAAAAAGAATTTGGAGATTAGCCAAAAAAAATATTTCTCAACCTGGACATAAAACCCTTCAGCGTGATAGTTACTATTTGTGTTATGAGATCTTCCCTACTTTCTAGTTTTCAGGAAGAATTGACGTTTCAGTTACTGTACCTCTAGCATCTATAAGTAACTTTTGGACGGGGATGGTGTCCAGGTGGTAGCCTATTAATCATTGATGTAACGGAGCGTGGTCTCATATATTGTCTTCTCCAATTTCATTTCAACTGGTTTATAAGGCTGGATTCAAAACTTTGTTTAGGATTGAAGATTGAAGATGAGGGCGGAATTCTTGGATATGATAATCATATCAGTACGACATATAGGGCCTACTGCCATTCTCAGTTAGTCATTGCAAAAAAAAAAGTAAAATAAAATTTGAATCATGTTACAGTAATTACAAGGAGCTTTGGGCTTTAAAGGGCGAGATAATTATAATGTAGTAGTAGTAGTAGTAGTAGTAGTAGTAGTAGTAGTAGTAGTAGGACTTTATTAGACAAAAGTAAGATATTTACAATATTATTTACAAATATGGGTCGCACGGGCAGTAAGCCGTACGTACTGTTGACAGTCCGTTACAATAAAGTAATAATTGCTACTAGTGTGGTAGAAAGTTCCCGTTTTCCTGTCCAAAACTTGAGATCGTTTTTAACACTATTTTATTTTAAACCATAAATGTCATCATGGTAGTTGCAAAATGGACTGATGTTACTTTCTACCTATCAACTTCATGACTTCCAACGTTATTCTCGTTGAACGCTAGAAAGTAATTTTGTTTGGTGTATACTCTTCCAAAACTCATTTTTCACAGAAAATAGACTTTTTTATTGGCGCTACACATATAATGTAATCGTAGGATAGCAGGTGAGAATTTGAAAGCTCTACTTTTTTGCTGTTGTTGCAAGCAATGCAACCCCCTCCATGTTCGCTGACCCGGAGTTTGTACATCTTAGGTTTACATTAGCGGGGGCGTCATCTGCTCGCTGCAGTGTTTGCTTTTAATTACCCGGAAAACGACTCCTAAGTATAAATCCGTTCATTATATAAAAATCCAATAACATACTTCACTATAACGGAGAGATGTAATTATTAGAAATCATTAAGCTGGATCTAAGGTCACAAAAATAGAAGTGTTTCAATTCTAAACCTTCAATCCATTAAATATTACTATCTGAAATTAAGATTTTTCGAAGGAAACTAATATAAAAAATATACCCATTGCTGAAATAAAATTAACTTAGAATTTAGGAGACTATTTCTATCTACACATAGGAGTTATTTCCATTACAAGGAGTGTAAGTGAATTATTTTAAATCTGAAGCCGGAATATCGAAACTACTTCCAAAATACTTTGAATTAACGCCATTTAAAAATATTTTATGTGGTGTCTAATTTAATTATTGTTTAGGAATGATTATTAACATTTATAAGAATACAAAAGAAGAATAACACTTATGATGGTCAGAAAGAACTATTAAGAGTAATTTCATATATTGATGATAATAATAATAATAATAATAAGAATACTAATAACAAAAATAATCATAACAAAAATAATAATAACAATAATAATAAATAAAAAATAAT